>JAPXFY010001542.1:0-35156 GCA_030674185.1 Monoplex corrugatus | reverse complement strand
GTGTGTGTGTGTGTGTGTGCATTTATCTGTCTGTCTGTCTGTTTCTCTCTATATCTCTGTCTCTATTGCTTTCTCTCTGTCTGTCTGTCTGTCTGTCTCTCTCTCTCTCTCTCTCTCTCTCTCTCTCTCTGCGCCTGCCTGCATCCCTGTCTCTCTCCCTCACACACACACACACCACACACACACACACACACACACACACACACACACACACACACACACACACAAGATGCGTAGTATGTGTAGTTAAGCAAAAAGCTGTTTAATCGCTTCCAATCATATCACAAGAAGCATGCTGAAGTACTGACTGTAGGCATGTACTGTATTTGGATGATGATAATAATAATAATGATAATAATAACAATACAATAATAATGATAATCATAATGATGATGATGATGATAATAATAATAATTATAATAATAATGATGATATGTTGGAACAGTTTGTGTGTGTGTGTATGTGAGTACTTGTGCGTGTGTGTTCGTTCGTTCCTTGATTTAACGTCTTTTCACTATGAGTGATATTAGATGGGGAAAAATGGCACGGAGGATGAAATTAGGGGGGAGGAGGAAAGGGAGGGGACAGAGGGGAACAGAGCAAGAGACGGGGGAAAATAAAAAATTAAAAGGATGCGGCAAAGTCTTAAGAAAAAGGATATGGATGAACAGAGAAATGAAACTAGAACAACGCTAACATCAATAATGTAAAACAAAAATCGTCATAAAACAAAACAAAACAAAACAAACAATAATAAGAATTAGAATAATAACCTTAAAGTAACGCATTAACAGGACTGTGAGCCAACGATTCTGAAATTTTTACTATCAAAACTTGATCTGATATATATTACATCTTTGGTAAAAAGGAACGAAGCTTTCTGCAGTAAAACAAACAATGATACAATGTGAATTGTTCACCGCAAATACACAAAATGTTTTTACAATATTTTGTTTTCAAAGCGTTCAGTTGAATACGAAAATATGTGGTAACAATTAATCTCAAATGATACAACAAGGAATACTGAATTTTTAACAGATATTTTGAACTGCAAGTTTGATTCTTTTTTGAGATACAATTTTTCATTTAAATGTTCATGAAATCGAATCCATGATGCTAATTCTAGCGAGTTGTAAGTTTCTTTAACTGAGGTGTTAACATGTAATTCTACGGAATTTTCAGAATGGAGTGCACCGGATTTAGCTGCTCTGTCAACTACGTTGTTGCCGTGAAGACCAATGTGAGATGGCACCCAGCATAAACTGATTTCCGAGCGTGTGTGTGTGTGTGTGTGTGTGTGTGTGTGTGTGTGTGTGTGTGTGTGTGTGTGTGTGTGTGTGTGTGTGTGTGTGTGGTGTGTGTGTGTGTGTGTGTATGCGCGAGGGAAAAGGTGGGGAGGGGAAAAAACCTGGTCTAACTGGACACAGAGCTTAGGTTTCTAGCGGCCTATTAATCTGCTGTATCAAACAGACGATACACTTCACTCGTGTCATGTAATGGTTGACAGGTGCAGTGATATAATAGTTGACAGGTGTTACATAGTAATTTACAGGTGTGATACACTGTTGACAGGTGTGATATAATGTGGACAACTGTTTTGACACAGATTATGTGTGTTTTGCTGATATAAGTTAACATGTGTTATTCATAACGATATTTCAGATTTTTTTTCTAATCATGTTATGTATTTCTGCTTTTTGAGATGTTTACGTTAATTATGATTTTTCTAGCTTCAAGCACGCTCTTTATGTAATAGTCAGGTCGTTACAGTTGAGTTTCTGGTCGGGTCATCAAGAAGTATGATATATCAATGTCACTGTGTCTGCAAGATTTAATCATGAGTGGTATCTAATGATGTAGGTGGTAGTAGTGATATAGCTGTTTGTGAAGTCAAGCATTGTAACAAGCTGCGTGTGTGTGATCCGTTGCTGTTTTCAGGTGGGTATCTGATGAAGGAGATTGTGTCTTTGAGCAATGGATTTTACAATGTGTATGATGTTGTTCATGATGTGTTAATTTTGTTTGTGTTGTGTGTGTGTGTGTATGTTGTGTGTGTGTGTGTGTGTGTGTGTGTGTTTGTGTTGTTTGTGTTTGTGTGTGTGTGTGTGTGTATGTGTGTGTTGTGTAGTGTGTGTGTGTTGTGTGTGTGTGTGTGTGTTGTGTGGTGTGTGTGGTGTGTGTGTGTTGTGTGCATGATGGTGTGCGTGCTAGTTATCAGGCATTCGTTTTAAATTACATGTGTTTCATCAAGAAAAGACGAATGTGTATATGGTCATTGCTATTTATTTCACCCAACCAGTTTTATCATACAATAAGGCTGTACATAAAATATTGATACCAGTAGGTGCACATTATGTTTTAAAAAGTTTCACAGTATATGGATATACGCATCCTATGAGACACTGCACTGGGATATGCACATTATGTAATGATGTTCTTCACACCCAGCCGTTTCAACAGTCGTGATCTCTGTTTGTGTCTCTGCTGTTCACGGATATAGCCACACAGGTAGAGAAGGGGGTGAAGGGCTGATTTCAGTGGTAACCCATCACTGCCGTCCCCTCCCACACACCTCTGGACATGGGAAAACCTGTCAGGATCAGTAGAGCACACACACAGACCCACAATGTAAACAGCACGTCCAACACGATCATCGGTGATACTTGTCTGGCTACAACCAGGTCAGATGACTGGCTCTGTCCTGTTTTCAACTGCCATACAAGGTTGCTGCGTTGGTGAACGACTCTAAAAATATACAGCTGGCCTAGAACGCTGATGACACTTAAAGTCAGAATAATGGAGACGACACAAGCTAGCGTGTAAGAGTGGTTTAGGGAGTGTTCCCACAGTGCCATTAGTGGCTGACAGAGCCCTGTCTGGCTGTACACATGTGGTCTCCACGTGCCTGGCATGAGAGGGACTGTTGCTAGAATTAGTCCTCCAACCCACAACACCGTGCAGAGTGCGTGGGCAGAGAGTGGGGAGACAGGGAATGGTGGGTGAGAAAACCTCAACATCAGACAACGATCTAGTGTCAGCAGACAGGTGAGGAAGGCTGACACGTTTGTGGACAAGACAAAGAGAACTCCAGACAGCTGACAGGTAGCACTGCGTCTCCAGGTGGTGTCTTTCCACAGGTAAGTGTCCTGGTACACGTGGTCTGTCAGTGTCACTATGGCCAGGTACAGTCCCATCAGGACATCACAGCATGCCTGGTGAACCATCATCACCCCCACACTACCCTGCTGTCTGACTTTACTCACAGCCAGATGACCAACAAGGCTTATGGTGTCACACAGCAGGACAGAAATTGTCAAAATGAAGAACATTGTTCTGTACAGTGAAGATCCCAACAGTGACTTGCAAGAAGACACAAGGCCTGTGGGTCCATGGCAGTGGTTGATGTTAAAGGTTGCTGGAAGGACTTCAGAACAACAAAGTTTATAGTTGTCTGCATGCAGAGTTTGAAGCATGTTCAATCCATTGAAGACATGTCTGGGGAAATAATGGAATGGACAACCACGTACATCCAGAACACGGAGCATGCCCAGGACGTAAATCCTGACCCAGTCACTTGCACTATTTTGCTGAAAGACAAATTCAAGGTTTCTATTATGGAGAATGAGTTCAATACTGTGGAGTTGAACTCTCTGATAATCACCCCTGAAAGGTCCAAGTGTTTCAAGGAATTCATGACAGGAGATCCCAACGTCTGTGATGTGAACACTGAGCTCAGGGGATTACCAGACAGATCAAGACGGGTGAGGTGTGAGGATCTATACAGCTGCTCTGTGGTGATGTGAGAGATCAGGTTATCACTCAGGTCCAGACTGACCAGGTTCAGCAAATACAGCGTTCCTATCTGAACAAGACCACAGTGGGTCAGGCCAAGGTGAATCAACATAGTGTTGTGTCTCAGGTCAGAAGGTTTCATCCCACTGCCACCAGCATCCAGGAACCGCATGTCCAGGAAGGACTGAGCGTTGAAAGGTTTGTGGCAGATAAAAGCCAGACCATACACGTACAATAATGTGGACACTTCATTGCACACAGCAGCTCGTCATCCCTTTGTGGACACTGAAACTTGCCATCACACAGGTGGAGGGGATGAAGACACACCTTGGAATGACGACAGCGGTAGTGTCCAGGACAGACATAGTCATCACACCCCTCTTCGTCCTCCTTCCCACCACAGTCGTTGACATCGTTACAACGCAGGAAGACAGGTAGACAGTAGCCACGACCTGGACACTGGAAGTAGCTGGATGGACATGGCAAGTCGTCATAGGGGCTGGCAGGCTTCACTGCTTTGTAGATTTCACTTGGACGTTTGCCAAAAAGGAATTTGTACAGCCACCCTGAAAATATTATCACTGACGTTCATGTCTTGTCTTTTTCAATTTTGCATCATATGCTTTCGTGTCGCAGTTTATTTTTACATAGAAAATTAATGTATTATTTTATAATGTTTGTGTTGCCCTGCATTAAATTGCATATCGATTTGCTTCGAATTGCATTGCGTTTCATTGTATTTGGGCTTTTTTAATTGTATTGCACCCCACTGCATTGCTTTAAACTGGAATGCACGCCTCTACGTTGATTTATATTGCAAACCATTGTATTTGTCTTGTTTTAGATGGATTGAAGTCCACTGCTTTGCGTTGCTTTGAATTGAATTGCACACCATTTTGTTGCTTTGTATTGAAATGCATTCTAGTGTGTTGCATTGCTTTGCTTTAATAAGTATTTCACGTCACTGCACTACTTTACTTTACATTCGTTGTATTCCACTGCCTCTCTTTGTTTTAAAAGCACTCATACTTCTGCACTGTTTTGTTGTAAAATATATTGCAATCCATTGCATCAGTTTTTACCTTAAAATGCATGAACTGCATTCAATTTCTCCTCTTTAAATCGCATTGCAATCTACTGGATTGCAGTACACGATAGTTCTCTCTTGTTATACATTGCATTATATTGCTTTCATTTTGAAATATGAATTTGCAGTATATTGCTTTGTGTAGCTATGTACTGCTTTGTGCTCTAATGCATTGCACAGAATTGCTTCTTACATAACATAAAATGTTCGAAACTCAACACAACACAACACATCAGTACAATATCAAAGGTTGGACAGCAAAATGGGGTCATGTCAAAGCTATCCATTGGTAGGAGACTACAAGTGAAAGTCTTATAACATATTTCATAGTATGTATACTTGTGTTCAGAATGAAACATTTAGATTTAAAATATGTGGTCTATCAGGTCTGATAGTTTAAACAAAGACTAATTTTAAGTATGAACAGTTGTTACTACAAAGATCTCAACTGTCTCATCACCACAGTCAACTACAAGTTCATAGCTCTTTAAGACTAGAACTCCTGTATGAGGGAGGCTTAGCCATTTGGCCAAACGTCTATGGACGCCAGGGCATTCGCGAGTACAGTTTCAGTTTCAGTTTCAGTTTCTCAAGCTGACGTCTTCGAGCTTGGAATGTATTCCGTATACACTAACATCACAGACGCCATGTGATGGAGAAGATCCAGAATGATCACGACACAAGCTTTAAGCCTGCACATAAATCCAGAGCTGGCCAGGTCTTGAGGTCCTACCTAAATAGTTCCATAACTCTGGGGTCATAGGGGAGTGAGGTGGCAGACCTCTACTTTTCCCGGGGCCAGCCAACGTGGGACCTCGCCCATCTCCTCTCCCTCACTTCAAATTCATATTCACAGTTGTTTTTTTTATTTTTAACCAAGATTTCAGAAAGGCAAGAAGGCTAAGTGGTCTTGAAGGGGTGGGACCTGGGAAATCTACCTATCTCTTCAATGATTTATACCAAGGCAGCCAAACAATTTTTCAACTGCCATGGGATCTTAAGCGTGCACAGCCAGAAGGCACACAGGTCTGCCTCTTTTTTCGTCCCCTTCCAAAGGACTAGACGTTCGGTTCGATTTTCCGGTTAAAATGAGGAGAAAAGTCAAGGCCTGTATGAGGAGTGATCCCTGGAACCTCCACTGTAGCTGCCAGTACATCTACAGTAGACTGATGTCACTGTCACAGTGTATTCAGCATGAACTCACCATCATCCATACCCACTTCCAAGAAAAACACATTGCTGTGTGCTGTCATCACACGACTGAAAGAAGAGTCGTTTGTATCACAAATGGCACGTGAAGTAAGTTGACTGGTGATTTGATTACTGAGTAATAACCCAAGGTCAATTATGATTACCTTCAATGCAGTGTCCACGTCTCTGTATATGTGAAGGAAAGCCAGGTGTCATTACCTTCAGTGCAGTGTCGCTATATATGTGAAGGAAGATCAGATGTCATTACCTTTAATGTAGTGTTCCTGTACATGTGAAGGAAGGCCAAGTGTCATTACCTTTAATGTAGTGTTCCTGTACATGTGAAGGAAGGCCAAGTGTTAACCTTCAATGTAGTGTCACTGTACATGTGAAGGAAGGCCAAGTGTCATCTAACTGCAATGCAGTGTTTGCTATGTACTTGTGAAGGAAGGCCAACTGTCATTACCTTCAATGCAGTGTCCACTGTGAAAGAAGACAATAGAGGAAGGCTAGTGTCCATTACTTTAACCAGTGTCCTGTAATGTGAAGAAGCAGACCAAATGAATGAAGAAAGGCCAAGTGTCATTACCTTCGCAGTGTCGCTGTACATGTGAAAGAAGGCCAGTGTCATTACCTTCAATCAGTGTGCTGTACATGTGAAGGAAGGCCAAGTGTCATTACCTTCAATGCAGTGTGCTGTACATGTGAAGAAGGCCAAGTGTCATTACCTTCAATGCAGTGTCGCTGTACATGTGAAGGAAGGCCAAGTGTCATTACCTTCAATGAGTGTCGCTGTACATGTGAAGGAAGGCCATGTGTCATTACCTTCATGCAGTGTCGCTGTACATGGGAAGGCCAAGTGTCATTACCTTCATGCAGTGTCGCTGTACATTGAAGAAAGTGCTACTAGGCAGCCGATGTGTCATTACTCTCATGTGCATGTGTCACTGTACCATATGTGAAGGAAAGTCCAAGTGTCATACTCATGTAGTGTCCTGTACATTGAAGGCAGTGTCTTCTCATGCATGTCGCTGTACTTGTGAAGGAAGGCCAATGTCATTACCTTCAGTTGCAGTGTCGCTGTACTGTGAAGGAAGGCCAGTGTCATTCTCACATCGACATGAAGGCCATGTGTCATTACTTTTTCAGTGCTATAGGGTATGTCATGTTGTACATGTGAAGAAAGTCCAAGTGTCATTACTTCAGGTGCAGTGTCTTTACATGTGAAGAAAGTCCAAGTGTCTTTGCTCTGTCATGTGAGCCAATGTTTTATGCATCTGTACATGTGAATTAAGCAATGTCATACTCGTGCAGTGTCCACATCTTGTAATGTGAAGGAAGGACACGTGTCATTGCACAAACACATGTGCGTCAGTTTTGGCTTAAGTTGTTCATGTTTTATTGGTCAGTCAAAATGTGCTTGGTGGTGTAGTAAAAATTCAGTGTGCCAACATGGACATGGATATTTAGCACTGATTGGTTTGTGCATGTGCGTAGGTGCACGAGTGTGTGTGTGTGGGTGTGTGTGTGTGTGTGTGTGTTGTGTGTGTGTGTGTGGTCTGTGGTGTGTGTGTGCTGTGTGTGTGTGTGTGTGCGTGTGTGTGTGTTGTGTGTGTGTGTGTGTGTAGTGTTATGTGTGTGTATGGTGTGGAGACGTTTGTGTGTGAGTGTGTGTGCATGTTGTGTGTGTGTGTGTGTGTGTGTGTGTGTGTGTGTGTGTGTGTGTGTGTGTGTGTGTGTTTGTGTGTGTGTTTTGTGTGTGTTGTTGTGTGTGTGTTTCTGTGTGTGTGTTGTGTGTGTGTTCTGTGTGTGTGTGTGTTGTAAGACGTTCTCATAATTGTTGTTAATGACAATTTATCATTATTGGTTATGTGCTCGTACTTACGGGAGCTGAATGCCAGACATGCGAGGGTATTCCAGTGCAGTATATGTTTTGAATGTTAAACTTTATGCATTTGTGCGTTGATTGCTTGGGGAAACTTATTGGATGTCATCTCTAATACTTTATTGTGAAAGGAAAAGAAAAGAAAATAACAGTTTCCAGTGAACTGACCATTGCATTGAATGAAATGTGTATTTTTAAAGGCTATGATTTTAGTACAAGTATGGTCGACATTGATATTTCTACTGAAAATCGTTGTGGAAGAAAATGCAATAAGAACATTGTCCACAGACTCTTATGTGCTTGTTGTTTTTTATAGTCTATGGCGTAAAGAAGATATTGGTGTGAAAAGAAAATGAAACGAGGTCTACTTTGGTGTGGCTCTGATCTGTGGGTCATATGAGAAGAGTGTGCAGCATATAGTAATGCATCATAACATTTAAACATACCATGGGACCTACGATTTTTGCAAATATTTCGTATGTCACCTACGACAAAGAAGTTGGAAAGATAATTTCGTATTACTTTCCCTTATCTGATATATATCACGCTTATCTATTCAAAAGCTGAAAATTTAAATTTCAAGTTTTTTTTTCTCCTTGAAGTATATAGGGAGATTGGTGGAGATATGTTTATCATATGTTTCTCGGAGTCTGTCAGTGGTTGTAAGACATAGGCCACACAGTGGGCATTTTGACAGATGAACCTATGCTCTCTGCATCACCCAAATATGCTGTGTGAAGATACAATGTTTGTTTGCTGGTGACTTGAGAAAGAACAGATGTGTCACCACGTGTTGTGGGGCAGAAAAAATGATAGGACGGAGAGTACATGTGAAAAGTCATAAAGTAATAAAACTAAGACCCATTGCATTCAAACTACCTTCCAAGCTCCTCTCTTAAGTTTTTGTAAAGTTTACTCCATAGATTTCACTTTGCCCAAAGATGCCCACAGGCAGGGGGTTAAAACTTAGTCAACCTTCACAGCTGTAAAGAATTAACATCTATCTGCCTGATCCACTGTTGAGACGTCTAGTCCTTGTATTTGTCCATACATAGGGACTGGTCATGGACGTCCAGGCATATCTACATGACGATGGGCCTTGTACACTGCACGTTCATGGGGCCAGACTTCCTCCATTTTTTTTCCAATACTTCTTCGAGGTACCGGTCAAGCCATGACTTATAAAACTTTCTAGAACGGTGGATATATTAGAGCATTATTACAGGAACAATAATGTAGGAGAGGCCATGTAAGTTACCTCCAGCCTGGCATGCAAAACAGGGGTACAGAGGAGATCACTATACCTGGAAAGGAAATGCTCTAGTATGTCGCATATCTTTCCTTTAATTAGTGACAATTCAAAACACCTGGCGTCAGCACCATACTTACCCAATGTAAGATAAAATAACGTTGTTAAGTTTTTGTAAAGTTTACTCCATAGCATTCACTTTGCCCAAAGATGCCCACAGGCAGGGGGTTAAAACTTAGTCTGTTTGCCCTCATCAACCTTCACAGTTGTAAAGAATTAACATCTATTTGCCTCATACACTGTTGAGGCATCTAGTCCTTGTATTTGTTCATACATAGGGGCTGGCTCATGGACGTCCAGACATATCCACATGACGATGGGCCGTGTACACTTCATGTTCATGGGGCCAGACATCTTCCATTTTTTCCAATAATTCTGCAAGGTACTGGTCGAACCATGACTTGCAAAGCTCTTCTAGAACGATGGGTATTAGAGCGTTGTTGCAGAAACAACAATGTAAGAGAGGCCATGTAAGTTACCACCAGCCTGGCAAGCAAGACCTGGACGCTAATATTCAAACTTGGCTAGACCAGCTCAATCCCAAATCCTCAAAAGCTTATTGGACACTTATCATCTAAATTTCTTTGTTTCAATCTGCTTGTAAAACTTCTTGCAAAACTTGTATGGCTCCACACCAACTGTCTCCCATCTGAAATCCAATATCTTCTTTGAGTTTACCATATCTGACTTTAGGCATAGGCATAGCACAGAGACAATTCTTTTGCGCATTAGAGATCACTTACCAAATTTTCTAGATCAAGACAAAATTTCTATTCTGCTACTCGCGGATTTCTCAGCTGCTTTTGATGCCATAGATCATGAAATTGTAATCTGTTTAGATTAAAGGAATTGTGGCCAAAAACACCGTTTTCAACTGTTTTGATCTTATCTTTCAGAATGAAAAAACCCGTCCCTGTAGGTGAAAACAAATCTTCTGAGTCATTTCTCGATTTTGTTTTCCCCAAAGCTCTGTGCTTGGTCTTGTTCTGTTCATACTCCAACAGTCCCTCTTATTAATATGTTCTCTGTCCACCATAAAATACATGCTGATGATAACCAACTTACCCATTCTAAGACAATCAGATTACAACCATCTGATTCAGATTCGTTCAGAATGTGTGATGGAAGTAAAAACTTGGATGCCAGAAAATCAACTAAAATTAAATAGCGAATTTTGTCATTATCTCCGTATGTAAACCTGACATTTTATCAGTGTTCATATCAGAAATCGTTTTGTTTTGTAGTGTCTGGGTGGTAGCTAGGAGGGTTAGATCTTTGGAGTGTTTCATTTTCTTTTCTTTTTTCCCCTGTTTTTCTTCAAATCTCAGCATGGTTTGACAGTCATTAACCTTCAATACAGGATCCACGTCTCTCTCTACATGTATATATATATATATATATTATATATGTCACTGAAGGTCAGGTGTCATTACCGCATATACGTGAGCAATGCTTCTGTACTTCATGGGGAGAAAGCCCACGTGTCCATGTGCATCAATGGTCAAGAGCTGAGGAGGTGGCTGCCTGCTGATATGCATGTAAGACAGGCGTAGTCTGGACTTCCTGCACGCGTTCACAGAGTCCTGGCACATAGCCTCGTCCTCTCCGTTCACACAGTCCTGTCTGCCATCACACCACCCGTTGACTGCAAAACACTGAACCATACACAACATGCACGATAAAGACTGAAACGAGAGCCTTAATCAAGTTTGTGTAGAATTCCACGATAAAAAACGTGAGCGAGTACTGGCCTTGAGAAGTCAAAGTTTGTGTAGAATTCCACGATAAAAAACGTGAACGAGTACTGGCCTTGAGAAATCAAAGTTCGTGTACAATCCCAGGATGTAGTTTATTGAAATGAAGAGACAAGGTGAAATGTGCATGCATACTTCTACCAAACTTCAGCATGAAATTATCACTGAAGATGAATATGGTAATCTGATTTGTTATGTACAAATCACCTCAACAAAAATCATCCAATAGTGTATATCATGACTCAATAAGAAACCAATGACAACTTGGATGGGTAATTGCTAAGGGAAGTTACTCATCCCTTAGCTCCTGTAAACCACATCATTACTCATCATCATCATCATCATCAGGTGCCCTACCGCATGGCGTTGGCGACCATTTGACTTCCAACCATCTCTATCTCATCGACATCATTACTATTCTACACAAACTCTGACTTCCAAAGGCCAGCATTTGTTTAGTTTCTAATTTCATTTCATGTAATTTAACTGAAATGAAGTGATAGGTGCAACTGTAAAGCTGGCGTTTTTCATATTACTGCACTTGCACCATGTCCATTTATATACTAACAACCAGAACAGCAAGGCTTAAATTTTTCCCTTGCCACATTTATCATATGAATATCTGTGAATATGACCTATCAAGCTGCCCATTGAAGCTATATGTGCAAAGTCCTCAGTCCTATTATTTTGGAGGGCCTTCTGTATCAACCTTCTAGTGTGTCCAATGCAGCCCCATGGGGTTTTGTGAAATGCTTCAATGACTTCTCACATTTCCCTCTAACATGTTTGTGTTCTCTCTTATTCCTTTGAACAATCTTTTCACAAAGTAGAATTTTTTTCCGGAAATGGTTTCAGCTCTAAGATATATTGTGTAAATCCTGGCCTGTTTCCTTTATCTAAAATCTGATTTACATTCTGGTCATCCAAAAATTATGTATCCATTAAATTTCAGTCAAGTGAATCATTTGAACTCTGGGCAGACATCAATGAGGATCCAGACTGCACCATACACAACACACATTGATATATTCCCACTGGGAAAACTTTGGGTCATACATAAAGATACTGACTGACCCTCACAGACACATATGCAAGATGCACAATACATGTGGATGAATTATCACTGGAAAGTAACTTACTGCTTCAGACATACTCTAGAACAGATGAAGATTTTCAGTCTGTTGTCTACAGCATGTTGTGGCCCGGTTCAGCACAGCTTCAAGTTGTAGTTCAGTTTGCTCAAAACACAATCACCATACTTGGATGATTCGGTATGTGCCACATAGAAAGGCAGACCAATGCACGATGACCGAAAAAAAACCACTTAGACAGATAGGGATACACAGACAAACAGACAGGATAGACTATTGGACCAATTTAAAAAGACATACAAACAAATGAACAAACAAACAGGACCAACCTCATGTGTACGGCCACACTGTGCTGTCTGGTTCCCGGAGCAGATGAAGACATCTGTATGTCTGGCTGTGAAGACACAGAAGGCCTCGTCAGTGCCCTGCCAACAGTCTGGTCGATGGTCACACACCAGAGTGTAGGGACAGTATGCCCATCCTGCCCGCACTCAAAGGAAGGAGGGTGGGGGTCAATGGGAGCAGAGCACAGGAATCCTCCCCCTCCTTCCCACTCACCACTATGTCTGGGCAGAAGCCACAGTCACTCTTTTCATGACAGGCCAGAAAAGTGTGGGTCAGATGTCCCTTTGGACACGTGATCAGGTCCTGCTGGTTTTCAAAGGTGTCGGTTTGTAGTGAACTGTTGTCAGTGTTTATACTTGTGACCATTTCTTTCACAGGCGAGTTGAATGTAGGCTCATATTTACACACGTAGCCTGCTTCCATCTTTTGTTTACATGCCACCATCAAGATAACATTGTAGTCTGGTGGTTGAACAGTTCCACACAAAGGTTTCCTAACGGTGGTCGTCAGTACTCTTGAGAGATGGTATCCCACAGTGGAGTCTTCCAAGATTATTTCATTGTGGTACCTAAAGAAATGTGCTCTGTTTCACTACACTTGTCATTTGTTCAGAACCATCATCAGTGTTCTCTTACATATGGTAAATAACACTGTCATTAGAGAAGAAGCACAGTAACCTTAAAAGATTTTTTATCAGATAAGAATGATGATAAATGGTGTTCTACACACACTGAATAAAAATGTCTTCAGTTTAAAACATAGTCAGCCTTGTCCTACATGTGTTGAATAACAATTTCATTAGTTCAGAAGAACCATCAGCTTTGTCTTGTATATGACAAATACAGTTCTCATCAGCCATCATATGTAAACCGAGCATGTGCGTGTGAGCGCGCACGCGCTCGTGTGCGTATGCGCATGTGTGTGTACTTCTTTTTGTATCTCTCTCTTTCTCTCTGTCTGTCTTCTCTGTCTGTCTCTCTCTGTCTCTCTGTCTCTGTCTCTGTCTCTGTCTTTGTCTATGTTCTGTCTGTCTGTCTGCTTTCTCTCTCTCTCTCTCTCTCTCTTCTCTCTCTCTCTCTCTCTCTCTTTCTCTCATTCCCCCTGTGCGTGCGTGCGTGATGCGTGTGTGTATGTGTGTGCGCGTGCGTTCATGCTTGCGTATGTGTGTGTGTGTGTGTGTGTGTGTGTGTGTGTGTGTGTGTGTGTGTGTGTGTGTGTGTGTTGGTGTATGTGGTGTGTGTGATCATTTATGGTGCAGATACATGTGTGTGTAGATTATGAAGTGCTTGAAGTCAATCAGGAAAATCCCTGGGATGTATTGTGTACTTCAGAGACTAGTTATTGATGTAAGTGGGCTATTCATGTTGAAAACATATTGTATGACATTTTTATTGTTGTCTGGATTAATAATGTGGTCTCCTGTGTGTAATGTGTCACCTGTCAAGAGTGTGTAGTACCACTTGTTCATGGGTGTCATCAACACACATGGTGCTGGACCAAACTCAAATCTGTTTCTTTTCTTTTGTAAGTTGGTTTTAGGACAGGTGATCCACAGCTGTTTCCTCTTCCTGATACCAATGCACTTTCACGGACCAAATCACTGTATTTACCTCGAAATCTACATATGGATTCAAGCCATTGCCCTGTATAAAGCCACGTGTGTAAGTGTGTGGGTGAGAATCCCTGTGTGCGTTTGTGTACATAGTTGCGTGTGTGTGCATTTGTATTGTGTGGACATCCTCATACGAATTGTCATAATGTTCCTCCATTCATGTTTTCTCTGGTTCTTGGGTAACATGTCTCGCTTGTGTAAATTTGATATGAACTTAAGGTCAGCTCTAGGTGGCTTATATTTCGAAGGATATTTTAGCTCCATTTAGAGGTGAGAATTGAACCGCCTGCGTGCAGTTGAGTTGGGTTGGTCAGTTAATCTGAAAGAAGACCAACGTCATATTGTGTATTTTTTGGTGGATGTATGCGTGTTGTATCCTTCTTGGAGGGTGGCAAGGTAATCCACCTTATGATTGTCGTGCTGATACCATATCGCTGATATGTTCCATGGGATAGTGTGATATGGACTTGAATGTACGCATCTTCTGCGTCAGTACCTACAACAAAAGTTTCATTTTTGTTTTTGAGAACTTTCATAAACATCATGAGTAAAGGCAGCTGTGGACATTTTCCCTTCCTTTAGGTCAGTAGCTTGTTCATTTGCTGTCATGCTTTCCATCACTTTTCCAGTTAATTTTACATCATCACAATATGATAACTTTGATCAGCAATGGTCTCTTCCTGGTTTGTGAAAAGATTTTTTTTTTAAGTTGTGTATCCAGTCCTCAAAGCAGTTTTGACAGAGAGTGTTCGCTTTAGTCTAGTCACTTTCAGATAGCTTTTTTGATGTCCAAGTATCATGTCTCCTGGACCAGTGGATGTGTCTGTTCTGTGTCATATAAATGCTTCATAGACGTCTTGTTCATTATTTTCATCATCTAGACCAGTTTGTGCCTCCTTTTGTCGTTCAGCATAAAGTGTCTTTTTTTCTTGACATTTTTCTGGTCACTTCGTCATACACAACTTGTACTAGAGCATGACCTTTCTTTTGGTTTGTTCTTAATACGGTTTCATCCCTGTTCGTCATATCCTGGGTCATAGTATTCTGGTTTTCCCGTCTGATGTTTTTGATAGAATGGCCTGAATTGTATGTGTGTTGTATTGGCGCTGTTTTTATAGACACACATACATGTGTGGCATATCAGGGTAGACACAACACACTTACATGTATGGCATATCAGGGTAGACACAACACATTTATATGTAAGGCATATCAGGGTAGACACAACACACTTACATGTATGGCATATCAGGTTAGACACAACACACTTACATGTATGGCATATCAGGGTAGACACAACACACTTACATGTATGGCATATCAGGGTAGACACAACACACTTAATGTATGGCATATCAGGGTAGACACAACACATTATAATGTAGGCATATCAGGGTAGACACAACACATTTAATGTAAGGCATATCAGGGTAGACACAACACATTTACATGTATGGCATATCAGGTAGACACAACACACTTACATGTATGGCATATCAGGGTAGACACAACACACTTACATGTATGGCATATCAGGGTAGACACAACAACTTACATGTATGGCATATCAGGGTAGACAACAACACACTTACATGTATGGCATATCAGGGTAGACACAACACACTTACATATATGGCATATCAGGGTAGACACAACAACATACTTACATATATGGCATATCAAGGTAGACACAACAAAATACTTACATATATGGCATATCAGGGTAGACACATCAAACTACTTACATATATGGCATATCAGGGTAGACACAACAAAATACTTACATATATGGCATATCAAGGTAGACACAACAACACACTTACATGTATGGCATATCAGGGTAGACAAAACACACTTACATATATGGTATATCAGGGTAGACACAACACACTTACATGTATGGCATATCAGGATAGACACAACAACATACTTACATGTATGGCATATCAGGGTAGACACAACAACATACTTACATGTATGGCATATCAGGATGAGCTGACCTGACGCCAACATGCAATGAGAATTGCCTGTGTCTGTTCCACACAGTACCCATCACATTGGACATCTCTTCCTGTGTCTTGAAACTGACCAGCTGTGCTCCCAGCACTCGGCACCCTCCTTTGCCTCCTCGTACAATATCTGTCCCATTGGCCGTTTTAAAATGTAGCACCTGGAAAAGGCATCATGAAGATCTGTGAGTGTAACACTCGGAAAAAGCTTGGAAAATAACTCAGAATTTAGAACACAGATATTTGTCATGAAATCCCAAGACAAGGATATAAGGTACAAATTGCTTGTAATGGTTTGACACACCAGCTACTGGTTTCACAGTTAATATTTCACAGACACACTCTTACACACACACACACACACACACACACACACACACACACAACACACACACACACACACACACACACACACACACACACAACACACACACACACACACACACGCACGCACGCGCGCTCGAACACACACACACTGTTTTACCCGTAGCAGAGCTTCTCATTCAAAAGAAATTACTCTGACGAAAAGTAGAGTACTGGCACGCCTTCATCATCCTACCCCCTCCAATTTCCACATTGACATGCATATAGAGACAGAGAGACAGACAAACAGACAGACAAGAGACAGACAGACAGACAGTCAGACAGACAGACAGACAAACAGACAGAGAGACAGACAGACAGACAGACAGAAGACAGAAGACAGACAGACAGACAGGCAGAGACAGACAGACAGGCAGACAGGCAGACAGAGACAGACAGACAGGCAGACAGGCAGACAGACAGACAGACAGACAGAGACAGACAGACAGGCAGACGACAGACAGGCAGACAGACAGAGACACACAGACACACAGACAGACAGACATACAGTCAGACACAGACATACAGAGATGTAGCAGTACCTCCCATTCAGAAGAAATCCATGCTGACGACACAAGCCATGCACACACTGACCTTCATCTTCCCCACCTTCACACTCCACCACCAGGTTACACCACACGTGAGGTTTGAACCTCCACCACCCAGGCCCTGTGCAGTTCCATCGGCCACTGCCTACCTTGGTAGGTTTGCTGCTTTTCTGAACATAAATGTTTAGGGGAAATTGTAAGGAAGACCGTTTATTTCAGTTGGTTAGGGGGTCGTGCTGACAATGAGGCCAAGCGTTTGAACCTCATGTGGTCCACATGATTCATCTGGAATGGTGGAATGGTTAAGGCACAAGGGAAGACACAAAATAATTTGAGCGTGCCTTTGCTTATTTGCATTGTGAAACAGATACCGATGAAGCAGAAGTTTTCTTTCTTTTATGTTAGATTGTTTTCAAAAACACACTGAACATAACAAAAGTCACAATACTTAGACTTCGACCAAATGAAAACAACCACCATAGAAAACTGTTTACCATTGCTAAAAACGTTTTAATCTTCACATGGGAGAGCTCAAAAACAAACAAATGCGCATGCGCACACATATATTCATACGCACGCACGAGCACACACCAACAAACTGTACTACTGCCACACACGATCCACAACATTCTCCCCACCTTGGAGACTTCTAAGACTCCAACAAGAATATTTCTAATAATAGCCATAATTTTTTATCATTACGCATACACCTACAACTTACAAGTTCATATTATTTGTGAATGAACATAGTTAATATCAAGGCAGTCTCTGGCTTAATATATCCACCATTAAGGATAATCTAAAGGATATCTTCATAAGATCAAGTCTTTGATTCCATATTATATCAAGTCTGCAGGTAAATCTATAGTTTAAATACCATATCAAGTCTGGTTTAAGCACCATGTTTAATAAAGTCTTTTCAACACTATATCAACCGGGTTTCAGCACCAAAAATTATGTTCAAAAACACACTGAACATAACAGAAGTCACAATACTTCGACTTCGACCAAATGAAAACAACCACCATAGAAAACTGTTTACCGCTGCTAAAAACTTTTTAATCTTCACATGGGAGAGCTCAAAACAAACAAATGTGCATACGCATACATATATTCATACGCACGCACGAACACACATCACCAGACTGTACTACTGCCACACACGATCCACAACAGCTTGTATCAACATGGATGTCATTGAGAGAAAGAGTTGATGGTCAGCAGTGAGCTGGAAGGTCTGAAGTGAAGAATTGCCACGTGACTTTGTCTCTTTCACGCCATCCATGCAGATCTTCCTTGCTCTTCGTCTGACATGCAATCGAAATATCTTTTTTGTTGTATACTTGTTGAACCAGTTCTTGGGGCTGTATTCCAGTCAGATGACCAAACCACGTAATTCTATGTTCATGAACTATTGGACTAGTGTTTCCACCATTTCTCGGGTCTTGATGTTTCTGATGGTGCCAAACAACGTATCTCACAGGTGGTACTGTTGTTGTCTGCAGGCTTGGTCAGTGTCCATGATTGGCGCTGGTATATCAAAGTGGGGATGAAAACGTCTGACATTTCTATTGTCACCTTTTAATGACTATTTCACTTTAACCCGTCTTTATGATATTATATTTCGTTTGTAACTGAGCATCTCACGGGCTGAGGCTGAATTCTCGAGGGACTAAGAAGGGGTCCGTCCCCCAGGCATGCAGGTCGCAGGCCCATCAGAGTGTGGACGTGCACTGGTACCCATGAACCAGATCCCAACTTATGGGTAAATAGCACCGCTGTTTTATGGTTGTCTCAGGAGAGACCAAGTCTAAGGGAGAAAACCCTGACAGAAAATCACCACTGCCTTGTGGTTGTTTCGGGAGAGACTAGGGCTAAGGGAGTAAACCCAAAAGAAAATCACCACTGTCTTGTGGTCATCTCAGGAAAAACAGGGCTAAGGGAGTAAATCCTGACAGAAAATCAGCCCTCATCGCCTTGTGTGTAGTCGTGGGAACGACAAAGGCTATGGAGAGTCCATTCAAAGACGATGAAAGGCAACGGGAAACCACCATCGTATCCTCCTAACAAAATCATGACCAGACACAATCAATCGCTCAAGAACGACGTGAATAGGAGCTTCGTCCGTAAGGGAGCATGCCGTGTAGGTGGCAAAAGACTGTCATTAAGTTACTGTGATCATATCAAAAAATATAAAAATTGCAACAATGGATTGTTAGAACGATGCTCCAAATGGAAAATTTAAAAAATGTGACGATAGAAATGGAAAGACTGAACATCAATATATTAGGACTAGAAGAGGTGCGATGGAAGGGAATAGGCATTATAACTTGATAACACTGGGCAAGCATGAAATTACACATTCGAGGGGGGGGGGGAGTGCATGAAAGATGGGTAGGCATCATAATGGACAAGTCAAAGTCTATCAAAGGATACTGGACTATGTCAGACACCATTTCACTATTTAGTCTGAAGGGCAAGCCATTTTATATCAACACCATCCAAGTATATGCACCAACTTCCATAAGTACTGAAGTAGAAATTGACACCTTCTATGTAGAGCGAGAGACAGCCATGGTTCAATATATATCACAGGACGTTATAATGATAATAGGAGGTTTTAATGCTAAATGGGACAGGAAAAATTAGACAATATAGCTGGACCTCGTGGCCTTGGCCTGCAAAATGAAAAGGGAGAAAACTGTGTCAAGTGGACACAAGTTAATGGCTTCATAATAGGGAACACTTGGTTTTGAACAACCTAACAGAAGAAAATGGATACATATGTATCAAGAGACAGCACAATAAATCAAATTGATTGCATTCTGATAAATGATAGGTTTAGAAATTCTTTACTGATAGCAAAAACATAAGCAGGCACAGACTGCAACAGCGACCTCAATCAGGTAATTGGAAAATTAAAATTAAAAAGAAGAAAACAATCCAAAAATACAATGTATCTAAATATTAGACTCTTAAAGACATAGGAATCAACTTGTGCCAAATTTAGAGTATATATTCAAAACGAATTCAATGCTCTGAATTACGTTGGGGACAAGGAGGAACAATGGAAATTTTTTAAAACAAACCTTGATAGATAAAGTTTGTGAAGAAATCCCTAGAGTTGAAAGAAAAGCAAAGAAGAACTCGATGACGAAAGAAATTTTAGGCTTGATATGTATGAACGAAGGAAGATAAAAAAAAAAACAGAAGAAGACTACAAAAAATATGTATAAGGGAATCAGGAATAAGTGCAATGAAGTTAAGGAAGCGTGGCCAGAAACAATGAACAAAAAGGTAAAAATAACGACCTTAACTTTATGTACAGAAGGACTGAAGAAATTGCCCAAATGAAAAAGACGTGCACATGAACTGGTTCCTTAAAACTAAAAGATGGTTCGATTATTATGAGAAAAGACAAAATATCAAACAGATTAGGAGAGTTAACTGAATACCATTTTAACGGTGACAGAAATGAAGAACACATCCTAAGAAAGAACGTTGAATAACCACTAGTAATGAAAGACGAAGTTAAAGCAAGTTGAAAAGGATGAAACAGGAAAAGTTTGAGGACCAGACAATATTACTACGGAAATGATTGAAGCTCTTGGTGAGTTTGGTTTTGAAAGAGTAACGGTCTTCCAAATGAAAGTTATGACATCGGAAAAATCCATGAAATCGTTGCCCTTCCAAAGAAAGCGGAGGCTATAGAACGTGAATTCAATCGTACAATCTCCCTGATGAGTCATGTCACAAAGATCCTATTACGACTAATCACGATGAGGACAAAGAACAGAATCAAAAACAGAACAGCAGAAGAAAACGTGGATTTGTCGACGAGAAAGGGAATTATTAATGCCATGTACATCCTAAAAAATGTATTGATATTTAGTTTATGTTACTGAAACCAATTCTCTTATCAGGTAACACACGAAGAATTGATCAACCAACTGGAAAAGCTCAATATGAAGAATTGATCAACCAATTGGAAAAGCTCAATATTGATGAAAAAGATTTTAGAATGATAAGGAATATACATAGCTAGAACAAAAAAGCCGCATTGAGAGTAGAAAATGATATAAGCTCTTTTCAAAATATCAAAAGAGGGGTGAGGCAAGGATGCTGTCTTTCACGAAATTTCTGTAAGTTTTAAAGAGAAATCATCATGACAAATCTAGAAAAATACCCTGGAATACAGGTTGGAGAAAAATGATAAACAGTTTTCGTTATTCAGATGACACCAATCTAAATTTTGTGAATATAAATAGAAAGCAGAAATACAGGGTTGTAGCTAAACAGTCAAGGTAATCAGTAAAAAAAAAAACAAGATAATCCCTCATAGAATGCGAACTCCATCGCACAATCAGTTTGATGAGTCATGTAACAAAAATCCTGTTAAGAAAAATCATGATGAGGACAAGTAATAGAATCAAAAGAGAAATAGCAGAAGAATGGTGTGGATTTGTGGAAGGGAAAGGAACTATTAATGCCTTATACATCCTAAGAACTATCATAGAGAGGTCAATTGAGATGAATAAAGATTTGTATTTATGTTTTGTTGACTATACAAGGCCTTCGATCGGGTACGACATGAAGAATTGATCAACCAACTGGAGAGACTCAATGTCGATGGAAAAGATCTACGAATAATCAGGAATATGTACTGGGAACAAACAGCTGCAATGAGAATAGAAAACAATATAAGCTCTTTTAAAACATCAAAAGAGGAGTCAGACAGGGTTGTGTTTTGTCACCAGATCTGTTTTCACTGTATAGCGAAAACATCATGAGAAACCTAGAAGAAGACCCTGGATTAAAGGTTGGAGGGAAAATGATAAACAGCATTCGGTACGCAGATGACACCGTGCTAATTGCAGAAAATTAAAGGGACCTACAAAACCTTGTGAATATACTAGAAATAGAAAGCAAAGGTAAGGGGTTGGAACTAAACAGCAGGAAGACTGAAGTCATGGTGATCAGTAAAAAACATGAAATCCCCTCATGCAAAATAACAGCAAATGACACAACCTTGACACAGGTTAATAAGTTCAAATACCTGGGAACGACCATTTCATCAGACGGCAGATGCACATCAGAAATAGCTGGCAGAATCGGCCAAGCCAAAACAGCATTCAAGAAGATGACAAGCATTCTTACCAACAAATGCCTATCAATTAACATCAGAAAGAGAGTCCTTGAATGTTATATAGAACCAATACTGTTGTACGGATTCGAGGCATGGACAGTCAGCAAGCAAAGCCAGAGCAGGATCGAGGCAGCCGAGATGTGGTTTCTCAGAAGAATGTTGAGAGTTCCATGGACAGCAAAGAAAACAAACGAGACAGTCTTGATGGAGGCAGACACAAGTAGATCACTCATAAGGAAGATTAGGAAAAGACAGGCAACATTTATAGGCCATTTTATGAGGAAGGGGGTTTTGGAGCACCTGGTCACAATGGGGAAGCTGGAGGGAAAGAGAGCACCAGGTAGACCCAGGGAGAGAATGCTGGACGGACTTGCAGAGTGGCTGGGGATGAGGAGGGTGGGGGAGATGCTGGGGGCAACGAGAGATAGAGATGGTTGGAAGTCCATGGTCGCCAACGCCATGCGGCAGGGCACCTGATGATGATGATGAATCCCTCATGTAAAAAGAAAACAGCAAATGGCACAATATTGAGACAAGGTGACAAGTTTAAATATCTGGGAACAGTCCTCTCACCAGACGACCGATGCACATTAGAAATATTCAGCAGAAATGTCCAAGCTAAAACATCAAAAAAGCATTCTTAGCAACAAATGTCTATCAATTAGCATCAGGAAGAGAGTTTTTCAGAGTCATATAGAACCAGTATTGTTGTACAGATGCGAAACATGGACAATCAACAAGCAAAGTCAGAACAAGCCAGAGGCAGCTGAAATGTTGTTTCTAAGAAGAATGTTAAGAGTCCTATGGGCGGCACAGAAAACAAATGAGACAGTCCCGAAAGAAGCAAACACAAAGAGAACATTAATGAAAAAAGATTAGGAAAAGACAAGAAATATTAGTCATTTTATGAGGCAAGAGAAGTTTGAGCACCTAGTCACAATGGGAAAGTTAGGCAGAAAGAGAGCAGCAGGCAAACCCAGGGAGGAAGTATTAGACATGTTTGATGTGGACAGATGGGGGTAGGAGATATGCTTGAAGCGACAAAAGATAAATTCGTATGGAGGGCCATTATCCCCAATGCTAAGCAGCATTGTGCATGATATTGATGATAATATAAATAATGATATAGACTCTCATTCAATATAATAATATATTTGTATCAGCATTAACCATCTATAGGCCAGAGCTGGATGTAAAGTATCGTTATGTGATTATGCCACTACTCTAAAAATAAAGTGTGCTTTTCTTCTGGTTCTTGTTTTAAATGCTTGACAGGCAGCTAGATAGGAAGTCTTTGGTCAGTCAAGTACGACAGTATTTTCCCCTTGTTCCTGTGACTTTTTGTTTACCTGTTTGTTTGCGTGCTTGTTTATTTCTTTTTCTGTGTTGTTATTGCGTGCGAGTGTGTGTATGTTCATGTGTGTGTGTGTGTGTGTGTTGTGTGTGTGTGTGTGTGTGTGTGTGTGTGTGTGTGTGTGTGTGTGTGTGTGTGTGTGTGTGTGTGTATGTGCGTGTACGTGTGTGTGTGTGTGCGTGCGTGTATGTGTGTGCGCGTGCGCGCGCGCGCGTGTGTGTGTGTGTGTGTGTGTGTGTGTGTGTGTGTGTGTGTGTGTGTGTGTGTGCGTGCGCAAACAGTTGTATCAAAGAAGAAAAAAAACTATTAATGAATGACCAGAATCAGACGAGAACGAACAGCATACATAATGGGCCAACGAACAACACTTTCTATGAATAGGAACAAATAAACAACATTATCAATAATAAACAAATTATCAAGAAACAGCACAAAACATTCAATACTGACAACAGCCAACAGTAGCATTAAAGAACAATGACAATAAACAACACTGACAATAAACAATATTATCAATACACAACAGACCTTACAGTAAGTGAGCAACAACGTGAGTGAAAAACACATGTCAGTGAACAACAGCAGTCTGAAGTGAACATACCTCGTGATATGTGAACACCAGTCTAAATCCCTTCTGGTCAGAAGCTTTACCTCTCATTGACAGGTTTCCTGCAGTGACATGCAGCCGTAGATTGTTTTCTGACACCACTGGGTCTGGCATAGTGGTCCCACACACGTTAAACACCTCACGCAGTTGACCACATAGAGTTTTGTTCCTACTGCCATGTCCATATCTCGTGTTGAACGTTCCGAATTTGTCCTTACCAGAGTCATCTTTTAGGAAAACCACTTCAGTAGATCTGTTGACTGTCACATAAGTGACGGAAATGTCGGTGGAAATGATGTCCACAGGAATGGGGCAAGTGGTGGTCGTGTTGTCTCCAGTCCTTTGTCTGTCGTGTGTGTGTTGTTGCTGTTCTTCCAACAGGATCAGAGAGCTATGGTCCATGCAACTGGCGTAATAACCGGCCATGGGCATACTGACGTGAGGCACACTGACCATGATGGTGTGGTGGCTGGGCATAGTGAAGAGAACCCAGTTGCTGTAGCCTAGCTTCATTCTCACATCATTCTCTGGATTGTAGCCTCGTGGCTGAACGTATCCTGGTAATAAAAATCTACTCAAGTAAGTCAGCATGTTGCACGGTTTAGTCTAATGAACTTACAACTGGGGAGTTTAGGGTTTGAATCCTATTGCATACGTCCTCTCAAAAATTGTTGTGGAACTTCAAATCCTAACCTGACCCTGCTCAGGCTTTCGTATGCTATGGGCTCACTGGAAAGTCTGGGATCACACAGTCAAATCTCCTCCACTTTTCTGATGTGTAACTAAGAGTGTTGCTCAAAGTTCCTGACCAAAATCGCTGTTGTATGTATCTCTCAGTTTGAGGCAGGATGTGATTGTTACATACTGTAGTTGCATGAGTGTGTATGTATGTATGTATGTATGTATGTATGTATGTATGTATGTATGTATGTATGTATGTATGTATACATTTACATATGTATGTATGTATGTATTATGTATGTATGTTTATGTATATATTGTGTATGTATGTATTATCAATAGTATGCATGTATGTATGTGTGTATGTATGTATGTATACATGTAGTATGTTGTATGTATGTATGTATTATGTATACATTTATTATGTATTATTATTATTATTATTATTATTATTATTATTATTATTATTATTATCATGTATGCATGCATGCATAAATAATATTTGCCTATGTATTAATTTTGTTTTTGTAATTTATTCAATAATATATAATTGTATATGCTATGCTCTCTATAATTTTCCATTGCTTTTATTCTTGCTTTTATTGCTTTTATTCTTTCTCCCCATTTATAGCCATGCGTGTGTGTGTGTGTGTATGTGTGTGTGTGTGTGTGTGTGCGTGTGTGTGCGTGCGTGCGTGCGTGCGTGCTTGCGTGTGTGTCTGCTTCAGCGCTTAGATTTGATTTTATCAAGATTTTGCGCTATATAAATATTGTAATTATTATTATTATTATTAAATGATCCGAAAAAAGCTCTTAAATATGAAAAACTGAGGCAACAGCCAAAGATGGAATATGCCTCCAATTATTGGAATCTTTCTCTATAATCAATTTTAAACACTATCGTGACAATCACAGTCATACATTCATTGGAGTCATTCCAGAACCTAGATAAAAAACAATGTGAGCAGACATTGAAGGAAATAATGGCCCTCACTGGAACCCGGTGCGAAAACGTGTGTGTGAACAGACATTAAACGAAATAAAGAACGATCTCACCAGAATATGAGGAGACGTGGTGAACATACAGGTCCACTTCACTGGTCAACACTTCCATTAAGTTTGGTGTAGGTGTTTCTTGGACGGACAGAGACACGTGGTATGATATTCCTGGCACGTGTATCGTATGCAGTCCCAGGTAGAGAGCGTCGATTTTGGTGCTGTAGTAAGGAGCTATGGGATCTTCGGGCAATTCGCAGCCTGTCCACTGAATACCTGTCCACCACTGACTAGCACGGCTGCTGTAATAGTCTACCTCCAGTTTGTACTCGTGCAGGGACACGTAACTCATTCTACTGCAAGTCTGTTGATCGAAGTAGACGATTAATGCTTTCCATACGGAACGTGCTTTGATCTCCAGCCAGCAGACGTGATGCTGACCACTGTGTGACTGGAATCTGTTGTGTCCATTGTCTGTGTCGCTGTGCGTAGTGTCTGTGTAGTTGTGTGTAGTGTCTGTGTAGTTGTGTGTAGTGTCTGTGTCATTGTGTCGTGTGTCACTGACACTGTGTCCAGTGTGTGTGTAGTTGATGGTGGCTGTCAGACCAGTAACGTTGATAATCAGACTGTGGGGATGAGGGAGGAAGCATTTGGACGTCCTCTGTACTTTGATCGTGTCAGGATCGTTTTCTTTGTTCTCTTCATGGCTCGTGGCTGAAAGTCAATGTTACATTTTATAGAGTTAGCTTTTATTCTCAGATCATGACTCACTCAAGGAGAAGAAACTTAGATTTCTTACATTTCATTATAAAAGATGAATTAAATAAAATAAACCAAAAAGATATAATTGAATGAACGAGTAAGTAAACGTAATGAAATAACTAACTAACTAACCAACCAACTAACTAACTAACTAGCTAAATGGATAAAGAAATAAATGAAAAGGTGAACAAATGAATGACTGAATGAGTAAATGAATGAATGTGGAATGAATGAAGGAATAAATGAATAGAGATAGAGATAAGAAAAAAGGAAAGAAAAAATAATGACTGAAAGAAAGAAAGACAGAAAGAAGGAAAGAAAGAATAAATAGATAGATAATACATGATCATAAACTAAATTATTTATCTGCAATCTGAGTGTAAGTGGAGGAAATCAAAATGCGCAATAGGTGATACTGCTTTTGCAAATGGTGCGTGTGCACACTCACACACACACACACAACACACACACACACACACAACACACAACACACACACACACATACACTTACACACACACACATACACACACACACACACACACACACACACACACACACACACACACACACACACACACACACACACACACACATGCACGAATGATTTATATGAATATGAAATGCCATTGGGCATCACGGCTTACTTGGAAACAGAAGATATTGAGAACAAGGAGGAGGAGCAGAAGAGGAAGAAATGAGAGGTGAGAAGAGTAGGGGAAAAGGAGTGAGATAAAAAGAGAGGAGCAAATAGAACAATAAAAGAAATGAAGAAAAGAGATTACTTTTGCAAAGACACCATTCTGTCGATATGATTTTGTTTCTTTTTTATTCTAATTTGTGCATTTCATGTTTTTCTTCTACCTACTACCACTACTTTATTATTGATACTAGTTCTACTGCGTTTTTTTCCTTCTAATTCCATTTCGATATGGAAAATAGCCAGTATGGTAGCTGATCTTTGCACTTTGTATAATGATAAATCAGGACAAGAAAAAGGAGGGTCGGGAAGGAGCTGATTTTACTGGATTGATGCATTAATGTAGTGTCATCAGAGGCACATACATTTATACAGTATAGACACAATTCTTTCATCAAAACCTACAACAGATCACAACATGAACTCAGAAGTAGGTCATGCACTCATTACACACACATACACACACACACACACACACACACACACACACTATATATATTATATATATATATATAACACACACACACACATACACACTCATAAACACACAATATATCCAATTAAAATCAATGATGATGATCACTATCACCGTCTCCATCATCATGATCATCAGACAGGTCTGTCATGATTCAGTCAACAGACACTTCAAGATTTCTTCTTCACGTCTCTGTCTTCTCTTCTCCAACACCACGTTCATGGTGTACAGGAAAGGGTTCACAGCCGAGTTGAGTGGCATCACTAAGGTTGCCATGGCCACGTTGACCTCAATGGGCAGTGAGGTACCAGTGGCTGTCAGAAGTCCCAACAGACCAACAGGGAACCAGCAGAGAAAGTCTGTGACCGCCACGGTGATCAGGCGGCGTGCTATGTTCAGGTCTTGTCGCTTTCTGTTGGAATCAGCAGACGCCATGGTGTTGGTCCTGACTGCCATGTAGATGGCTGTTTGTCCCACTGCTATGGCCAGAAACAGGATCA
Source organism: Monoplex corrugatus (assembly GCA_030674185.1). NCBI lineage: Eukaryota > Metazoa > Mollusca > Gastropoda > Littorinimorpha > Ranellidae > Monoplex > Monoplex corrugatus. The sequence goes on along the minus strand of JAPXFY010001542.1, from coordinate 6,951 downwards.
TATTGAAGGCGATCATGATGGCGAAGGTGTAGTGATGACCAGGGACAGTGTTGCTGCTGATGGGCAAAGGCACACAGATCCCTGTCTGGCCATAGAAGTTCCAGTGGGAATGTTCTGGAAAGAAGGGAACACTGACCAGTGTCATGGCCAGTATCCAGTGGACACAGCACGCCAGCTGAGCTGACCTAGATTGGAAATGGACTTGGCTGAAGGGAAAACGTATGACAAGAAATCTGTCCAGGGTGATGAGACAGATGATGAAAGCTGACATTTCATTGGACAGTAGAGCCAGGAAGCCAGCTAGTTGACACACAGCACTGTGTCTCCATTGGTTGTCTTGCCACAGGTAAGTGTTGTGATACAACCTGTCTGCCACACCCACAATGATCAGGTACACGCCCATCACCCCATCAGACACACACAGGTGTGTGACAAACACGCTGTAGCCAGATCCTTTACCTGACTTCTGACTGCTTCTCCTCATCACCAGACTGCTGACATTGCCCAGGATGGCCAGTGTGGCAAAGACTGCCAGAAACACGCGGTACACGTTAGAACCAAGAAGATCATCGCATGAGGAGATTTCATTGTCAGGAGCATGACAGTTCTGTTGGTTAAAATCTGCGGGTAGGACTTGAGAACAACAGAGCTTATAATTATCGCTGTATACCTGCCTGAGACTGTTCAGTTTCTGGAACAAATCAGGGGGGAAGTCAACCACAGCACAACCCTGCAAGTCAACAACTTGTAAAGAGGACAGGGAATCCTCGTTTGTTCTGAGCACACGCTCTATACCACTTTGCGACAAGTTCAGATGCTGCAGATTATGAAAACTGTCAAAAACACTAACATCTAACGAAATGAAGGAAACCTCAGACAGATCTATTCTTTTCAACGAATAGGATGACAATGATTCATTTAATTCTTTTAAAAATAATGACACAATAGGATTACGTGACAATTTGCAGATCTCTCAGATGTTGTAAATGCTTTAAATCTGTGATGCTGATCGTTGTGATCAAATTCATGCTCAGGTCAAGAGTTTGTAGATTGGGAAATGACATGCCATTGATATGCACGATCTGACACTGAACCACATTCAATAAAACTAACATGCTAAAGTGAGATAACTGCCGTAAGACAATGTCAGTACCACTCATGTCCAAAGCTCGGATACGATCAGGAAAATGGGCAAGAGCAGAGATATTGCTGCATCTGAAGGCCAGACCCAGACAGAGACAGTGGTGAGGACAGGGCAGATGACACAACAGTTCATCATCATGCTGGGGACAGTGAATGATGCCATCACATACGTGGTTAGGATGCAGGCAGACTGCTGAGCCCCGACACCTGTAATAACCAGGACAGTGTGGGTCCTCACAGCTCTCTTCATCCTCCTGGCCTGGACAGTCGTACACCTGGTTGCAGCGAACATACACAGGAAGACAGTATCCATCGTCTGGACACTGGAAATGGGTGTCTGGACATGTCCATTGTGTGGTGTTGGTGTCAGTGACCTTGTTTAAATAGGGCTCTGTTGCAGTAACATTGTGCATGAAGTAGTCACCTTGGCCATCAAAGTGGATGACTGATGGAGGGGGGAGAATGACCTTTTGGAAAATGTCGCCCATTGCTGTCCAGACACAGTCGTCCTCGTCACTGCCATCACTGCACCACTCCTGACCGTTACACTGCTCTGCATCTGGATAACACTGCCATGTAAAAAAGAAATCATGGGTTTTATTTTATTTTAAAATACCATCTTCAACGCTAGTTTCATGGTCCAGGAAAGAGCCACTGACTGCATCCAAAAAGAACAAATAAAAACCAAACTGGATGATATACCAACACTGCAACTTGACTAAGCACCCTAAAGAACACTTGAACAGAGGGAAAGCTGGTGGAGTCGATGGCATCCCACCAGAAATATGTCAGAACTGAGACCAGCATAGAGTGGAAAACTTCATGAGTTCTTTGTCTGCTGCTGTGAACAGGGAAACTTCCTCAAGACTTTAATGATCAGTCATTACACCATTTACGAGAACAAAGAAGAGCACTCTGCTCCATCACTAGCAAAATCCTTACAAGGATATTGCTGAACAGACTAGTGCCAATTCTCGCAGAAGAAAACTTTAACAGACATGTGTGGCTTAAGAGCGAGTCAAAGAACTGCTGACATGCTGTTTGTATTGATGGAGATCCAGGACATGTGCCATGAGCAAAACAAAGGACTCTACTTTACCTTTGTTGATCTGGAAAACAACAGCTTTGACACTGAAAGCAGGAATGGACTCTGGAAAATCTGGAAAAGCTTGACTGCCCACTAGTTTTCCTCACCATATAACAACTTCTTACAACCGTTCCCAGTTTGCCAATGGCGTGAAGCAGGGATGCATTCTTGCTCCCATGTTGTTCACACTACTATTCAGCATAATACTTCAGAAGCCAAAGAAAATCTTGAAGATAATGATGGCATATACATCAGTTTTCGGGCTGATGGCAGTTAGTTAATACTGAGGTAGCTGCAGACCTATACAATGACCAAGGGGCAACTGATCAAGGTGCTTTTATTTGTAGACAACTTTGCCTTTGTTGGTGACAGTGAGTCAGTTATGAAAAGATTGGCATCTTGCTTCTACAGCTATGACTGGCATTCAGTTTTGAACTTGGCTTAAATAAGACATTTATCACTCAGGAGGAATTCCACTCTTTCCAGTATTTCTGTCAAATAAACAGAGCCGAAAGCAGTAAACCAGGTCAGTCATTTGGGGTGTGTAACATCCTCTGAAGTCAGGACTGATAAGGAAATGGGCAATAACTAGCCAAATTAAACTGCACCTTTCGCAGACTGTACAAACATGTTTGGTACAACCACCATGTGAAGAACGATATGGATACCAACGTTAACAAATCTGTTGGACTGACAACGTTCCTGTTTGGTCTGATTCCTGGGTGACCTATAGAGGCCATCCATGAATTCCTGAACACTTTCACTAGCATTGTTTTCGTACCATCTTCAACACCCTTTAGAGCATAAAGAGTTAAGGGCTAAAACATATGTTTGTCATGCTTTTGTGTCCACATGTTCACGCACTCAAACACATGCAAAAAGCATTCGTCCGTCACGCAACAGCACGCACTCCTTCCAACCAATGGCACTAAACAAACTGCGATATATTCTTTTTTTACATTTATTATTACCAACTTTTTTTGTTTCGCCTTCTTTTCCTTTACTATCCCTTTCTCTTGGCGGATTCTTTGGAGACTGACTAGCAAAACCTATTCCACTTTTAGTTTTCAACTTGGGTGAGCTGTTTTCCGAAAACTCAATCCTACCACACACGCACACACGAAATTTCCTTCCGCACGCAACATAAATACTCATGCATACATCACTCCATGCACACGACACAAAAATCAAGAGCACGCACCACCCTGGGCACATGACAATGTTTGATGGGAGTTTCTTCTTTGAGGATCTTCTGCTGTTCGGTTCCCATTAAGTTTCTTGGCACTTTAATAGTGGCATAATTCATTTAAAAAAAAAACACCACACACACACACATGTATATATATATATATTTTATTATATATTTTATGTGTGTGTGTGTGTGTGGTGTGTGTGTGTGTGTGTGTGTGTGTGTGTGTGTGTGTGTGTGTGTGTGTGTGTGTGTGTGTACAAATCAAAACATGCTTTTCCCAGAGAGACCATTCCATACGTCACGAAAAATAGATTGTGACACCCCTGTCCCCTGTCCCTTTTACCCTCTCCCCACACACAAAACCAGTGAAATGTGATAAATACCTGTCTGTTTGTCCTACACGTGTAGGGCATGGGGTCTGTACAAGGGGAGAACACACAGAAATCTTCATCACTATTGTCCAGACAGTCCTGGTGGTGGTCACACACTAACGTGTAGGGCAGGAGCTGTGTGGTGGTGTTACAGGCAAACTGCCATGGCAAAGACAACAGCAAGCCCCCACATGATGAGTCTTTCTGATGGACAATTTCCAACGGTTTGCTTACGTCGTGTTCCCAGCATGCACTGGTCTTCTCCACGGCCAGAAAACAATGAGTCACGTGACCACCCAGACACGTGACCATCGTTAAATTAATGATTGACCCAGTGGTGTCCAATGGCTGGAAAGGAGGCTCCTGCGTTCTCTGCTTGTTTGGGATAGAGTTCATTTGTTTTTCACAGAGAGAGGGAAAGTCGGCAGCATTTCGGAAAGGTATATCCAAGCATGATCTGAGGACAAGTAGGTCTGTAGGCAGAGTAAAACCTTCATGGGAAGTTTTGACTGGGGAATGGGTCATGGCACAACACGGTCGGTCACAGACTTCTTTCATCCAGGTCATCCTGGCAAAGTAAGCAACTGTCATGTCACTCCACACCATAGCATGTTTGTACCTGGGGAAATCAAAGTCCTCTGATTACTTTCTGAGTTTGTATTTGTCCATGTTATATCTGATACAGACACATTCCAACACCACTTCTACAGATGCTATTCCATTTAAACGCACAATGAAATATCTAACAACACAGATGTCTGACAGCAAACCTCCTCTATACCTGCAGATTCAAAAATCATTATCCAACAGAGAAGCAGAAATATGATTCGAATTGATGTAGTACAGCTTTAAATAAAATACTTCAGAAATTCCAATTAACTATTAAGAAAAGTAAAACTTTAGAAATCAGGATTCACAGTTATTGAATAGAAGATTTAACATTAACACACACTTTACACAACAGAAATATGTGCTACATAATTGAAATGTGATTAATATCATCTTACATGAGAGGAAACCCAGGAGTGTCTGACTGAAGACCAACGTGAAATGAAATAATCCGTTTTGTCCACAGAAAACCAATGACCATCTCCATCTGTGCTGCAGTAGGAAAACTGGCCAGCCTTGCTCCTCTCAAACCACAGTCCCGTTTTGGTGCATGACAGAGGTGGTCAGTTTATCACTGACGAAGTAACATGTGTTGTTTAGCAGGAAACCAAAAGACTCACAAGGAGTGTAACCACATCCTTCTTCATCCTGCCCACCATCACACTGGACCTCAGGTTACAGGCCAGATGATGCTGGAAGTGGTGCCAGTGAGGTACAGAACAGTTCCACAGATCACTGCTAGAGTTGAGGGTTGGTAAAACTGTGTGCTGTAAACATGGTACAATTGGTAAAGCTGTGTGCTGTGAACATGTTACAGTTGGTAATGTTGTGTACTGTAAACATGGTACAATTGGTAAAATTGTGTGCTGTAAACATGGTACAATTGGTAAAGTTGTGTGCTGTAAATATGTTATAGTTGGTAATGTTGTGTGCTGTAAACATGTTATAGTTGGTAATGTTGTGTAGTGTAACATGGTACAATTGGTAAAGTTTTTGTGCTGTAAACATGGTACAATTGGTAAAGTTTGTGTGCTGTAAACATGTTATAGTTGGTCATGTTGTGTGCTGTAAACATGTTATTGTTGGTAAAAGTTGTGTGCTGTAGACATGTGCATTTGGTAACATATGTGCTGTAAACATGACACAGTTGATAAAGTGTGTAGCAGTATTCTCAAACTAGATAGATAGCGCATGACACACCAAACTCTATTGTTGCGCTGACCTGAGGTTGCCTTAAAAATTGGGGTGAATGGTTATTTGTCATTTTTGTCAAATAGAATCTCTCATCATTGATAGAATTACAAGAAACTCTATACACATATGGTCAAATGATTGGGAAATTTGATTCTCATCGTCATCATCACAAGTGCCCTGATGCATAGCGTTGGTGATCATGGCCCTCCATATGTATCTATCCCTTGTTGTCACAAGCGCATCTTCCATCCTCTCTGTCCACAGCCACCCAACAAGTCCGTCCAATATTTTCTCCCTGGGTCTACCTGGTGTTCTCTTTCCCTCCAGCTTTCCTGTTGTGAACAGGTGCTCCAATTCCCCTTTCTTCATAAAATGGCCTATAAATGTTGCCTGTCCTTTCTTAATCTTCTTTTGAATGATCTTCTTACGTCGGCCTTCTTCAAGACTGTCTCGTTTGCTTTCTTTGCTGTCCGTCGAAACCACATCTCGGCTGCCTCAATTTTTTCTGGCTTTGCTTGTTGACTGTCCCCGCCTCACAACAATATAACATTATCGGTCCTGTATAACATTCAAGAACTCTCTTCCTGATGTTATAATTGATAGGCATTTGTTGGTAAGAATGCTTTTCATCTTCTTGAATGCTGTTTTGGCTTGACCAATTCTGCTGGATATTTCTGATGTGCATCTGCCGTCTGGTGAGATGATTGTTCCCAGATATTTAAACATATCAACCTGTCTCAAAGTTGTGCCGTTTGCTGTTATTTTGCATGAGGGGATTTCGTCTTTTTTCTGATTACCATGACTTCAGTCTTCTTGCTAATTAGCTTAATGGTTTAGTTTTGCTTTCTAGTTCTATTATATTCACAAGGTTTTGCAGGTCCCTTTCATTTTCCGCAATTAGCACAGTGTCATCTGCGTAACGAATGTTGTTAATCATTTTTCCTTCAACCTTTAATCCAGGGTATTCCTCCAGGTTTGCCGTGATGTTTTCATGGCCAGACAAAAACAAGAAATTTGAACCCGTCAAATTAAAATCTTTATATCAAAGTATGTTTCATCCACTTCTAAATCAGAGCCAGATGTATAGCGAAACTACGACTGATGTTTCCCGTCCACAGATGTTGCTAGAGTGAAACAAACATCGATGCTCCCCGTCATATATTAATAAAAACTATAAGCACCCTCACAGCCAGCTTGCGATACTCTTATGTCACATACAATGTGAATGCATCTGTTCAAGTAAACCTATGTTGCATCGCTCATTCTTAACTATTATGTATGCGTGTGTCCAGTGTGAATCAAATAATGTATTATAAAGTGGCAGTGATAAGGTGCATTTTTTTTATTATCGAACA
>JAPXFY010001541.1:0-27500 GCA_030674185.1 Monoplex corrugatus | reverse complement strand
GGTCCACGAGCTTTCTCTGTTTCTGGTCCACTCTCCTGGAACAAACTTCCTCTCTCAGTCCGTCAGCAACCTACTTTTGTCTCCTTCAAGTCCACTCTCAGAACTCACCTTTTCTCCTCTGCACAAAATCCTGACCTTACTCAACCCCCACTTCAGCCTGTCTCCACTTGGTGTGGAATCATACTGTAATATATATTTGTACATAACTTGTGTTCTATAACTTTCCATTGCTTTTCTTTTTTCTCCCCATTTATAGCCATGTGTATGTGTGTGTGTGTGTGTGTGTGTGTGTGTGTGTGTGTGTGTGTGTGTGTGTGTGTGTGTGTGTGTGTGGATAGAAACAGATGGAAGTCCATGATCGCCAACGCCATCTGGCAAGGCACTTGATGATGATGACTATTATTATTGTTTGGATTAACTTACAGCTAGTCCTCGAGAGAGAGAGATACAATCAGACAGACAGACAGTGGAGAGAGAGGAGAGAGAGACAGAGAGAAAGAAGGGAGAAAATAGAGAGACGGACTGACTGTCTGACTAAGTGACTGAGTGACTAAGTGACTGAGTGAGTGAGTGAGTGACTGAGTGAGTGAGTGAGTGAGTGAGTGAGTGAGTGAGTGAGTGAGTGAGTGAGTGAGTGACTGAGTGAGTGAGTGAGTGAGTGAGTGAGTGAGTGAGTGAGTGAGTGAGTGAGTGACTGACTGACTGACTGACTGACTGACTGACTGACTGACTGACTGACTGAATGAATGAATGAATAATAACGGGACGTTTTCATTCCACTCCTCAGGTGAGATCGGGGACTGGAAGAACTGGTTCACAGTGGAACAGAATGAACGATTTGACGCTGTTTTTAAGAAACGTATGGCAGATAGCAAGCTCGAATTCATCTTTCAGTGACGGTATTCACTGATTGACCCACATTGCTCTGCTCAAAGACGTCTGAACAGTCAGATCCAGAGAGAGCATCATCCAATCAGAATAAACGTTTTCTATGAACACTTGTCAATGCAAGAATCAGAAGATTTGGGTTTCATCACAGCATGATCATGATATAGTGATTATAGTAGTAGTGGTAACTTGTTTGTTCGTTTTTGATACAAAATATATACATAGACAGAATATAATGATAGAGAAACAGGATTGAAAACCAAAGTTACGGAGAGGATTCGATTCTAGTTGGTTTGTTTGTTTGTTCTTGTTTTTTGATGACTAAGGAATATTTCCGTGTGAAAAGGGGGATGGGGGGTTCAGTCTTTCTGGGTTTCATATCCAGTTTCAATGTCTTGAAATCTGTCGCTACATGCAGATCTGCAAAGCTTTTAAGCCTGCACAAAACCATATGCACTGGCACGATCTTGAAACTGGGTTGGGGGGTGGGGTTGGGGTGGGGGAGAAATGACCTATGAATAGCTAAAACTGGCAAAATCAGAACGATAAGACTCAGTTTCAGTACAGTTTCTCAAGATGACGTCTCCGCGCTCGGAACGAATTCCATATGCACTAACGTCACAGGTACCATGTGTATGATGATCATGGCACATGCCTTAAGCCTGCACATAAAACCGTGAGCTGGTCAGGTCCTGAGGCCCTATCTAGCCTATGTTTTATCTAGTCTATATTTTATACTGGTATTTTATCAGCCTCTCACTGGCATAATCTTGGTTACATGTAAATGACATGTGTATCTGTGTATCTTACCTTCCTAAAAAAACATATATATATATATAAAGGAAATAAATAAATAATTAAAGGTCTGAATCACAACACAACTAGCTATTTGTGACCCCTACGTCATACGAACACGTAACGATAAGAACGATACAATGTTTAGGAAAACAGATATTTAACGTTATGGGCTGGGATTGAACTCGCGATATCAAAGCTTGAGTATATGGCTGTATCAACTAAGCCAGCCATGGTCTGGGATTGAACTCTCGATATCAAAACTTGAGTAAATAGTTGTATCAACTAAACCAACCAGTCAGCTCTCAAGCAGAATGAGATAACAGAGAGCTGCGGCCATTTTCGATGTGGCCTTGTGTTGCCAATTTAACCCTTTGACTCCTGCACCCTATCCACCAACTGCAAAAACTTAACCCTTTGACTCCCTGACTCTACCCACCAGCTTCCTGCAGGAAGCTGGTGGGTAGAGTCAGGGAGTCAAAGGGTTAAGTTTTTTGCTTTGCTAGCATGGTTTACAATGCAGGATGCTGATGGACAAGTTGCAAGAGTCAAATGGTTAATATAGCAAGTCGAGCCACAATACAGAACGATTTAAGAATTTTTCTAGTTGGATTGAAAAGGGAGTTTATTGTTTGCACGTTTTTCAAACATAATCGATTTTATATTGAGATATGATGGTGGTCACACTGCTGACCGGTGAGTGGTCATGCTGCTGACTGGTGAGTGGTCACACTGCTGGTAGTCCTTTGCTCTACGCGCTATACCACGGCGACTGGTTGTTTCAGATAAAATTTGATATGACTTCTTGTTTGTGCATGAGATTTACACGTTTTCTTTTTCTATGACCTACATTTATGATTAGACATTAGATATTTTATCTTATACAGTGTTGACAATAAACAGTACTTCAGGCACATAGACCCACTGTGGAAGATATGGATGTCTTGCATGTGTTTTGAACTCTTAAAACTTTGATACATGTGATTCTGATCTCTTAATATACTTTGTCTTTCTAACCTGTTAAAAAATTGTGAAGAAGAAAAACAATGGTGAGAGATAAAAGTGCAGAAGTGCTGGCTATGGTTGGTGCAGATGACACCTTATCACATTGGGTTAAGCACTTCCACACATTGCTGACCGGTGAGTGGTCACACTGCTGACCAGTCAGTTGTCACACTGCTGACTGGTGAGTGGTCATACTGCATGCTGACCAGTGAGTGGTCACACTGCTGACTGGTGAGTCATCACATGGCTGACTGGTGAGTGGTCACATTGCTAACCAGTGAGTGGTCACATTGCTGACTGGTGAATGGTCACATTGTGGACCGATGAGTCATCACAATGTGAGTGGTCACACTGCTGACCACGCTGCTCACACACACGTACACACACACACACACACACACATATATACACTCGCTTTCTCTCTCTCTCTCTCTCTCTCTCTCTCTCTCTCTCTCTCTCTCTCTCTCTCTCTCTGTCTCTCACTCACATACACAAACGCACAGCACACATGATCATTTAAGCAGCTAAATCTTCAGATCCTGTGAATATCGTTTTAGCCCAATTTTAGTAAATACTAATGTAATGGTCCTCTTGAAATTCAGTTGATCTAAAATTTAATCAATTAAGTTTCCAAATAACATAAATCTAGGCTGTTACTAAAATTTGCCTGTGATCAGCTACGAATGAGAAAGAATCTGCGTTTTTTATTTGTTTGTTTATTTTTTATTTGTTTTTTGTTGTTGTTGTTGTTCGTTTTTTCTTTCTTTCTTTCTTTCTTTCTTTCTTTGTGTTGTTTGTTTGTTTGTTTTGTTTGTATTTTGACGTGTGTAGCCTAAGCACTATGAGAATTAATTATGTTTCATATTTTTTCACTTAATGAGCTATAGAAATAAATGCATTTCGCATTAACTCCAGACACACACATCATCATCATCATCAAGTACCCTGCCCCATGGCGTTGGCGATCATGGCCCTCCATATATATCTATCCCTTGTTGCTGCAAGCACATTATCCACCCTCTCTGTCCTCAGCCACTCTGCAAGTCCGTTTGATATTTTCTCCCTGGGTCTACCTGTGCTCTTCTTCCGTCCAGCTTTCCTGTTGTGACCAGGTGCTCTAATTCCCCTTTCCTCATAAAATGGCCTATAAATGTTGCCTGTCTTTTCCTAATCTTCCTTATCAATGATCTTCTTGTGTCTGCCCCCATTAAGACTGTCTATTTGTTTGTTTGGGGTTTTTTGTTTGTTTGTTTGTTTGTTTTTTGTTTTTGCTGTCCGTGGAACTCTCAACATTCTTCTTACAAACCACATCTCAGCTGCCTCAATCTTGTTCTGGCTTTGCTTGTTGACTGTCCATGCCTCAAAACCGTATAGCATTATCGGTTCTATAGAACATTCAAGAACTCTCTTCCTGATGGTAATTGATAGGCATACACACATACACACACAAACATAAATAACAAGCACTTTTGACGTTTTAAATGTTTAAAACAGCAGAGTTCCAAAACCACCAGAAATATTGGTAAGTGCTTTTAACATTTGTAATTTCAGAAATAGGAGGAATAATTGTTTGATCATGTGTAACCAAGTTAGAAAAATAAGTTGTTTTAAAAATGTGCAGAACAGGGTGCATTTTCGATTAACTCAATCAGCAACAAAAAAATGCTTTCAACATAACAAGTATTAGAAGTGATAGATAACAGAACCACCGATATGTACTTTTTCTACATATGTAACCTAATGATAAGAATAAATATTTTCTCTCTGTGAATGGTACCTGACCTTGCTCGGTGTCAGGTAAGGATGTAGGTGAATGGTAATGTCTTGCAGTTTACGCAGGTTCGTGAAAATCTAACAGTTGATCATTCTTCTCAGAGACAGAATACACCAGTCCAGGTTAGACGAAAATAATCCTTTGTTTGAATAACATAGAAAACATAAGAGGAGCTGGGCAAATACTTCACACATCCTATGCACCATTTCTAGTTTGCATAATTATTCTTCTTCAGCCCTCAAATCTACACGCAGCAACTCCCACGAATCTACAGTAACTTCTCTATCTCTAGACAGCAGGCTTACACTTCAATTCTTTTGATCGTTCTCTCTCTCTCTCTCTCTCTCTCTCTCTCTCTCTCTCTCTCTCTCTCTCTCTCTGTCTCTCTCTGTCTCTCTGTCTCTGTCTCTGTCTCTGTCTCTGTCTCTGTCTCTGTCTCTGTCTCTCTCTCTCTCTCTCTCTCTCCCCCTCTCTCTCTCTCTCTCTCTCTCAACCCACAGTCACGCTTTATTTACAACACCATGAAAAGTTCCCGAATATTCTCGGCTTTTCCCTATATCTTCAGCCAATCATAGCCGCATTCTCGAGCCTTCCCTTCCCAGAATATTCTATAGTTCTAGCCAGTAATTGTACAGATTAAATTTGTTTACGATTTCCGGAACATTCTCGAAAGATCTAAGGTATTCTTCGTTTTCCTAGTCATTTCCAGATTGTTCCGAAGGATTCTACATATTTCCATACAACGAAATCAAACTTAAACATGTATTTTCAGTGTGAGCATAAACCAAAACAAATATTCTTGATTCATTATCAAGTGAATCACAAACAATCTTCAAGAACGAACAGCGGAGAGTAGCTGAATCCACTGACACATTTTGACGTCACACTTCTCTTGCCGGCATTAGCACTTTCACATTGAGTTTCTCTTTTTTTAAATGTAACACTCAGAGTTGGGGAAGGTAAAGCAGTGAGGACATGAGGTGCATACCGCCCTCATAATACTAGCCTCGAAAAAAGTTATGGATACTACCATCTCACTCCTTATTGACTTAAGGATTTTTTTAACTCATCTCCCTTCCCCCTTCCTATCTCCCTTGCCTCCCCCCCCCCCCATCACACACACCTGCTATAGGTTTGGCTGTCTTCTTTTGTCGTCACGTTTTGAATCCCTTCTGGCTTCACCCCAATAACTCTGAACTATTACAAAGTCACAGTGCAAGAGAGATAACTGTGTAAATATGGCTTTCAGTTTTAAGAAACCTAGGGAAGTAAATCTGTTGTTGGTCGAAAAACAGCAACAAGAAGAGACACATACACTAAAATAAAATGAATATAAAAATAAAATAAAATAAAATAAAAACAAATGAAATAAAAAGAAATAAAATGAATAAGATACATGAAATAAAATGAATGAAATAAAATACAATGAAAAGTAATAAGTGCTTTTAACATTTGCAGCCTAATAAAACCGAAAAATGACAGTTTATTTCAGTTTTAATTTCATTTCTTGAAATATTATATTATTTTTCATTTGTAAGTCGATAAAAAAAAAAGAAATCAGTCATTGTGACATTTTGTCTGTAACCAGCAGAAGAAATACATATTTCTGAATATTTAATACAGTGAATTCATTTTCAATTTAATAGAATAACAGAAAACATGAGCCACCCATGTCAACAACACAAACATACACACGCACACAAAGTGTAACATAACACAGCACATTATATGCCAAACTATGTGCTATGTTATTCCATAGAAGTGGAGATTGTCTACACACAAACACACGCACACACACATACATGTACACACACATACACACATACACACACACATACACATACACACACACAAACACACACACAAACACACACACACACACACACACACACACACACACACACACACACACACACACACTCAATGGTGTGAAACATAGCAGACTTAGGGTTAAACCCACAACCCTTGCCTTATAAGTATTGCGCTCTAACAATTAAACTAATGAGCCACAAAAAGTATTGATATTCGAAGTGCGACCATCGACAGTACATATTTCTGACTGATACACTAAAGGCAACAGGACAAGTAAACTAATGACCCACAAAAAGCGTTAAAAGGGCAACCATCGACAGTACATATTTCTGATTGATATACTATAGGGAACAAAATAACTCAACCAATGAGCCACAGAAAAATGTTGGAAGTGCAACCATCGACATTACATATTTCTGGTTGATATACGAAAGACAACAGAATAAAGAAACTAATGGGCCACAACAAGTATTGGAACTGTGACCAATAGCATGACATGTTTCTGATTGATATACTAAAGGCAACAGAATACGTAAACTAATCAGAGTAGGCTGTACACATTGTGTTTAATCTTTTTTTCCTGTCTTTTACTTCAATTTATTGCTTCTTTTCTTCTTCACACTTTGTCAGACAATAACATTTTATTCCAGTGGTACTGGTGTTCATCACCTGCCGTTTTTCTTTTTCTTTTTTTTTTTCTTTTTCTTTTTTTTTGCGCTGTTTATTTCTTCAGTTACGATGGACTTTCACGTCAATCTGTTAAATGGGTTGGCATGTACTGGTCCTCATCGTCTGGTGTGGGTCTTATTGCATCTTTTGTCTTTGTTTTTCAGTGTTACACATTGCGGGTTTTTTTTCCTTTTTTTATTTTCGAGTGTTTTCTTTTCTGTTCTTTATTTCTTCAGTTACGATGGACTTTCACGTCAATCTGCTAAATGGGTTGGTATATACTGGTCCTCATCGTCTGGTGCGGGTCTTACTGCATCTTTTGTCTTTGTTTTTCAGTGTTACACATAGAGTGGGGTTTTTTTCCTTTTTATTTTCGTGTTTTTTATTTTTTGTTTTTAATGTATATTCCACTGCCTTTTTAGCATACTTCATTTCTTATACATATTTCAAAATATTATCATTCGTACAGTATATATAACAGTCTGAGGAATGGACAATTCTGGTATTCTCTCCCTCCCCCCCCCCTCTTTCTCTCCCTCCCTCTTCCCCCTCTTATTCCCTCCTATCATATCTTAGGGGAAGGGTATAAAGTGTATATATTCTTGGTAGAATGTGATCTGAAGAAAGGAATATCGTATAATGTAACACAAGGTTCAAATCTAGATCTATGTTATGTTGTACCTACATCAATGACTTGCCCTAATGTATAACATCAAATATTATTCAACGTCACATGCTTGTTGAAAACACCCACTCTAAATTGCTTCTGTGGCTCTTCGTGAGGCAAAATGCTTAAAGTGGGGGGAATGACACAACTACAGTGTATAGGAATGGAGCAATAACAAAAGAAAAAAAAACAGCGTGATTTTGACTGACTTTACGTATGGCTATCGGATTGTTCCTGTATATCGACAGTTTTCTGAAAGCCATGCATGATGTCTGACTGTGAACTTTTTTTTTTTGGGGGGGGGGGGGTTCCAACGTGGAATAGGGAGCCTGGTAAATGACTGAAAATATTGTTACCTCACCAACTGTTCACCTGGTCTTAATGCTGCCTGTGTTGTTACATCAACTGCTGCCTAGGTCTTGATGGTTGATAAAATCGTTACCACATTTACTGTTGTCCTGGGTCTTAATAGCTGAAAATATCGTTACCACATCGACTGTTTTATTGGGTCCTAATGGCTGACAATATCGTTACCAATCAACTGCTGTCCTAGGTCTTAATTGTTGATAAAATCGTTACCACATTAACTGTTGTCCCTGGGTCTTAATGGCTGACAACATCATCCCCAATCACTTTCTCATCACATCAACTGTTTTATTGGGTCCTAATGGCTGACAGTATCGTTACCACATCAACTGTTGTCCTGGGTCTTAATGGCTGATAATATAGTTACCACATCAACTGTTGTCCTGGTTCTTAATGGCTGATACCGTAGTTACCACATCAACTGTTGTCTTGGGTCTTAATGGCTGACAGTACAGACACATCAACTGTTGCCCTGAGTCTTAATCCTCTTAATATCATCAAAATCAACTGTTGTACTGGGTCTTAATCCTGACGATATCGTTACTACATCAACTGTTGTCCTAGATGTTAATGGCTGAAAACAACAATCCACATGAACTCTTGTCCTGGGTCCTAATGGCTGACATTATCGTACCACATGAATTGTTGTCCTGGGTCTGAAGGCTGATAACATTCTTACCACATCAACTGTTGTCCTGGGTCTTAATCCTGACAATACCGTTACGACATCCACTGTTGTACTGGGTCCTAATGGCTGACAACATCGTTACCACATCCACCGTTGTACTGGGTCCTAATGGCTGACAATATCGTTACCACATCCACTGTTGTACTGGGTCCTAATGGCTGACAACATCGTTACCACATCCACGTTGTACTGGTCCTAATGGCTGACAACATCGTTACCACATCCACTGTTGTACTGGGTCCTAATGGCTGACAATATCGTTACCACATCCACTGTTGTACTGGGTCCTAATGGCTGACAACATCGTTACCACATCCACCGTTGTACTGGGTCCTAATGGCTGACAACATCGTTACCACATCCACTGTTGTACTGGGTCCTAATGGCTGACAACATCGTTACCACATCCACCGTTGTACTGGGTCCTAATGGCTGACAACATCGTTACCACATCCACCGTTGTACTGGGTCCTAATGGCTGACAAATCGTTACCACATCCACCGTTGTACTGGGTCCTAATGGCTGACAACATCGTTACCACATCCACCGTTGTACTGGGTCCTAATGGCTGACAACATCGTTACCACATCCACCGTTGTACTGGGTCCTAATGGCTGACAATATCGTTACCACATCCACCGTTGTACTGGGTCCTAATGGCTGACAACATCGTTACCACATCCACCGTTGTACTGGGTCCTAATGGCTGACAACATCGTTACCACATCCACCGTTGTACTGGGTCCTAATGGCTGACAAATCGTTACCACATCCACCGTTGTACTGGGTCCTAATGGCTGACAACATCGTTACCACATCCACTGTTGTACTGGGTCCTAATGGCTGACAACATCGTTACCACATCCACGTTGTACTGGGTCCTAATGGCTGACAACATCGTTACCACATCCACTGTTTACTGGGTCCTAATGGCTGACAAATCGTTACCACATCCACCGTTGTACTGGGTCCTAATGGCTGACAAATCGTTACCACATCCACTGTTGTACTGGGTCCTAATGGCTGACAATATCGTTACCACATCCAACTTTGTACTGGGTCCTAATGGCTGACAATATCGTTACCACATCAACTGTTGTACTGGGTCTAATGGCTGACAATATCGTTATACCTACACGTCAACTGTTGTCCTGGGTCTAATGGCTGACAATATCGTTACCACATCAACTGTTGTCTGGTCTAATGGCTGACAAATCGTTACTACATCAACTGTTGTCCTGGGTCTAATGGCTGCAATATGTTACCACATCAACTGTTGTACTTGGGTCTTAATGGCTGGCAATATTGTTACCACATCAACTGTTGTCCTGGGTCTTAATGGCTGGCAATATTGTTACCACATCAACTGTTGTATTGGGTCTTAATGGCTGGCAATATGTTAACCACTCAACTGTTTTGTTGGTCTTAATGGCTGAAATTGTTACCACATCAACTGTTGTCCTGGGTCTTAATGACTGGCAATATTGTTACCACATCAACTGTTGTCTTGGGTCTTAATGACTGGCAATATTGTTACCACATCAACTGTTGTATTGGGTCTTAATGGCTGGCAATATTGTTACCACATCAACTGTTGTATGGGTCTTAATGGCTGACAACATCGTTACAACGTCAAATGTTGTCCTAGGTCCTAATGACTGACATCGACGCTACCACATCCACTGTTGTCCGGGTCATAATGTCTGACAGTATCGTTCTCATATCGACTGTTCTCCTGGATCTTATGGCTGACATTCTTGTTACAACATCAACTGTTGTTCTGGCCGGGTCCTAATGGCTGACATCGCTATCACACCAACTGTTCTCCTGGGCCTTAATGGCTGACAATAATCATTACCACATCAATTGTTGTCCTGGGTCTTAATTTTGACAATATCACTACCACATCAATTGTTGTCATGGGTCTTAATTTTGACAATATCACTACCACATCAATTGTTGTCCTGGGTCTTAATTTTGACAATATCACTACCACATCAATTGTTGTCCTAGGTCTTAATTTTGACAATATCACTACCACATCAATTGTTGTCATGGATCTTAAACTGACAGTATCATTACCACATCAATTCTTGTCCTAGGTCTTCATGTATGGCAAAAACTTATTCCATCAACTATTGTCCTGGGTCCTAATGGCTGATAATATCGCTACATCAATTGTTGTCTTGGGTCGTAATGGATGACATTATCGTTATCACATCAATTGTTGTCCTGGGTCCTATCTTCCATTACAACCTACTTCGTATTTTGTCTGACGAACATTCTATGAAAATTATGGCAACGACATGATTTCAATTATAACAATAACCTAATGTCATAGATCAAGCATAGCTGTTTTGTTTATCTCTCAAGACATGCTTCTAAACCGTTACTGTCTTAGATGTTCATTGTCATGGGTGCTTCATAAAGAGTATGCATCTGAGGTTTAAAAGAATTTGAGAAGCTAAATTAACAGCAACCAAAACAACAACAACAGCAATAATAACATATGGAAATAATTCGATAGGCTGTGGTGTTTGTTATCAGCTTGATAAATTTGATAAACCAACAATATTGTTATATCAGTAATGACCACTGAAAAAAATTCAAGAGCTGCAAAATGAAAGTATCGATCGATTCTGATATATATTCATCAGTGTGAGCAATATTCCGAATCAGAAATCATGTAAACGAGCAAAGCAGTCACACTTATTAGATGCTCTTTGCACAGACAGCAATTCCCGACATTGAGTTGAGGAGGATGGACATCAACATAGCGACATAGCAAGAGACCAGGCTTGCTGCAGACGGCATGCTGCATGGAAAAGACAATACCTTCTCCATGCAGAGCAGACCCCTGAAAAAACTTGCCTATACAGCTCCAGCCTTGCAGTCAAGAACAGCCTGCTACCCATGATAACTTCTCGCAATGGTGGTTTACAATCAATCCTGTTATTCAGCTTTTCAACATTGTCGAGCAAAGTAAACATCCACAGTATCTTCGCTCATGAAATAAAGTAGTTCTATAATGATCTGCTTGCTTCATCAGCATCATTCCACAACCTGAGCACATTATTCAGCTTTATTCTGCTTGTTGAATTCAATGCTAGAGTAGGATTGTACCACAGTTCGTGGCCAGACTGTCTCAGATACTTTGGCATTGGCATGATGAACAACAACGGCCAGAGACTGCCGGAGATGTGCTCCTACCGCAAACTGTGCATCACCAACACAAAGTTCAAGACAAAGCCTCGCCATAATGTCTCCTGGCGACATGTGAGGTCAAAATTATCGATTGGAATAGATTGGAGATGACCATCACCAGAACAGCTTTACCTAAGAGTGCTCTTTTCCTATGCAGCTTTCATTGCGTCACCTGTGACATGGACCATTCCACAGTGTGCAACATAGTCTGATTGAAACTAAAGAGGATCTATCAGATCAAGCAGAAAGGCTGCTCAGGCATCAACACTGCCAGGGAAGCAAAATCTGAGCTTTGCACAGACTCAGTGGTACAGACTCAATGGCACAGACTTTCAAAGTTTACGCAGTTACAACCATGGGAAAGAGGTAGGATATTATTGTGACGCCACCTGCACCACTGCCATGTTATCTCTTAGGAAGAAGTTAAAAATTCGAATTTAGTTCAAGGCTCAACTATTTCAGACTGAACCTGTCATTGATGCCAAGAGAGAAATTCTGATCAACTACAAGACACCCGTCAGAGAAAAACGCTGTACTGAATGAAAACAGCAAGAAACAATTCCCGACAGATAGCTAGGCACTGCATAAAGCATTACTGGTAGACACTGTGTTAGAATATCCACTTCTGCACTGAAAGTGCAACGTACAATGTTTGAGGGGATGGAAAAACTCTCCAGGCCCAAAGCTAGCAAGAATCCTCTGCTGAATGCCCAAAGACAGAGAAGTCCTCAAAAAATGTGCAAGCAGATGAAGAGGTGAGGTAAAGACTACCAGAACATTTACACCACTGAGAACATGCTTAATGAGCCAAGTCTTGCCAGCATCTCCACTTTGTATGTAGTGGATGGACTGGACCTAATCCCAGCAGAGGAAAAATCAGCAAGGCCTTAAACCACTTGCTTACGACAAGGCACCAGGCAATGACGGCATCCAAGCTGAAGTAATTTAGTGCGGAACCGACATAGCCAAATAATTCCGATGATAGACTGATACAAAAACTATAAGCTAGGTAGGACCTCGGGACCAGGGCAGTTTATGGGTTTATGTGCAGGCTTAAGGCTTGTGTCAAGAATAGTTTGAATATTGTCCACCACATGGTATGAGTGGCATCTGTTCATATGTATATGCAATTCATTCTAAGCATGGAAACGTCAACTTGAGAAACAGAAGCAGAAACTGAAATAGTGTGGAAAAGTGGTGAATATGTACCATCTTTACAAACTGCTCTGTCAGCAACTGGAGAAGTGATTAGAAGGCATAAGAGACGCTGACATCGTTACAACCAAAGTGACTGTAATGATTACAAAGAACATCAGTAAAAAGATAAGTCAATAAATTAACAAATAAATAATAAACAAATACATAAATAAATAAAAATAAAATATATATCAAATGAGAGTTAAAAAGCATACAAGACATATCAATATACAGCACCATTCCACAATGCTTCTAACAGGTTTGAAAGGGCTGAAAAGACTAGTTTTGCTTCATTTCGTTCTGTATCGATTAATCAAGTTTTGTTGAGTTACGTTTCGTTTTGATTAGTTTAATGCAGTTCAGGAGGGACCTTCTCTGATTTCATTCTTTTAATCATATTTTTATTGTTGTATTCAAAATATCATGGAAATATAACAAGTACATGTGTACATACAAAATATGCTATGGAAAGTCATATGCATTTGCCCATCCACACATACACACGCAAGCACACACACATTCACACGCATATACGCACATACAAACACACACACACACACACACATACATACATACACACACACACACATACAAACACACTCAAACATATACACACATACAAATGGACACAGACCGCACATGCACAAGTACATATGCACACACATACCACATATATCGTTGATATAATAATTAATATCTCTATGTCTTTATGTTTAAGTAACTGCGGAAAAATCAATTGACAATAACGTAGGAGAAAGGGGAATAGGCCAAATGAATGTGGACGAAGCTTAATGCACTGTACTATTCAATTGATAGGGTTACTTGAGACTTGGGTCTATCTTCATTTTTCTGTTTGATTTTGTTTTCTTTTCTTTCCTTTTTCTGTTTAAAATGACGTGACGTTTCTTGTACTAGAGCAGTGGACTAAACATGTTATGTCTGAAGTTGAATTCTAACAACTGTAATGTTCCACCCCTCCATTTAATGCTCCAATCATCCTGGTGATGTCACCTTGATGTTTCACTATCCTGTTCCCCCTTTCTCCACTGACCCAACGTCATTTGGAGGTTCTGTCCAGCGCACAGTGTTTTTTTTTAAAAAAAATTATTCTTTTAATTTTTTTTTAAGATCAAGGACTTTCAAAGACTTTCGATCAACATTGATGCCCTTTCTGTCTTCTGAATATTAGAACTTGCTACCCTCAGATGTTTGTTATGTGCAACACTTGTAATCTGTTTAGAGAGCTCTAAAAAGTCATTTCTCCAAACAATAATATTACTTGTATTACACTTCTTTCATACTTCGCCATACTGTTTATATTGTATTCCTATGAGTTGTTATATGAGAGCATGCTATTTGTGCGTCGATCTGTTTGTAAGTCTTTTGTCAGTGTTTGTGCGTTCATAAGCCTACGTCCATGTGTTCTGTGCATGTGTGTTTATGCTTGTGACTCGTAAGGCAACGTCTGTTTGAAATCATCCAGGACAAAATCAAACAAATGGAACGTTATACGCAACAGAAACAGAAGTGATATCAGAGACTCTGGATACTGTTTAATGCATGCCATCCATAGACGAGTTCAATGTTGAGACGTCTAGACATCTATTGATGAGCTGGGTAAACTTTTAACGCACTTGCTACTGTTAAAGCGCTTGGCAAAGAAGGTGTTTTTCCTGAAATACTCCAGTACAGAAAGGTCCCCCTTAAAACCACCTCATGAACTGTCACGTCTGTGGATGGAGAAGTACTGCGAAGTATAACAGATGCCACCAATGCCATCCTTTACAAGCAAAAGGATGAAAATGGAAAGACAACAGACATTGCAGCATATCCATGTTGGGCATTATAGATGCGTTTTTCACTTGAGTGGTTCTGAAGACTCCAGGTACTTGCTGACACTGTTTTCCAAGATTCACAGTGTGGGTTCAGAGCCAGAATGGTCATTGTTGATATGGTTTTGTTACAGAGACAAAAATGGTGTGGACAGAGAGGTAAATCACTGTTCATCACCTTTATAAATGTCTTTAAGGTCTTTGATTTTGTCAGCAAGATGGCATGTTCATTATGTGTGACAAGATTGAATGTCTGTCTGCACTTCTGAACATTGTGACCTTGACCTTGTGATTAGCAATGGTTCTTTCAAGATGTTTGGCAAGATTGGATGTCTGTTCATATTTCCCTCCTAAAAAAAGTCTGGTTCGCTACCCATGTTAGCTCTATTATCATTATAAGGGTGATGTCCCGTTTAGAGTTTATGCACTGACATGTCTACACATATGTACCGTCCATTTCAAGACATATACGTGTACAGGTTTTCATACAGGCTGAACGAGTCTGAGTTGTGTGGAACTTATATGAAACTAACCAAGTATGATGGATCCTTCTTGAACGAACCTTAAAGTCTGAAGTATAGTCTTTCCATGATGATATGAAGAAGTCCATTGTATAGGACAAAAACATTTTGAAGCATTCAGCATTTGCAACAGAGTGAAACAGGGTTGATTTTTTGCCTTGACACTTTTGGGATCGTTTTGCTGGTCGAAACCCTTAAACAGTTCAAGGAGTGGATCTCTCTCCATACAAGCTCAAATGAGAAAATATTCATTCTTTCAAGAGTAAATATCAAAACAAGTTTGCAAGATTACTTCAGAGACTTCTCATTCATTGATGGTGCAGCGGTTCTAATGCAGTAAGAATACAGCCCTTATAGCTATGTTTTTGTAAACTGTATGACCCAGTCCATTATTATTCTCTAATTGATCAGCGTTGACTTGCAGCCATTCCATTAGCTTAGCTTCGTGAAACTTTTTCCGCCTTTCTACCAAAGTGTTGAACGTATAGACGAATGGATTAAGGGCAGAGTTCAAAGGCAGCACGAAGATAGCCAAGGCCACGTTTACTTCTGCAGGGATGGGAACATCAACTAACGCCAATATTCCACACAATCCAATAGGAAACCAGCACATAAAGTCTGTTACAGCAACAGTGATCAACCGCCGTGCTATGGTTGTGTCCCGTGACACTTTAGTAGTGTTGGATGTCAAGGCATTTTTCTGTATGGACCAGTAAATCACAGCTTGACCAGCTGAGATAAATATAAACAGAATGAAGTTAAACACAATCATTACACTGAAAGAATAAACCCATCCACGAAACTGTCGTCCCATAACTGGCAGTGGAATACATATACCTGTCTGGCTGTAGAAGTGCCAGTGTGATGTCACTGGAAATAAAGGCAACAAGGCAAGAAACCAACCAACAAACCAAGTCAACGAACAAGCCACTAATGCTGATGTTTTCTCAAACCGCAATGAGCTGAATGGAAAATGAAGGACAATAAAGCGATCAAGCGTAATAAGCCAGATCATCAGAGCTGATACTTCACTGGACAACAGAGACAGAAAACCAGCCACTTTACAAGCAACGCTGCTCATCCAAGTAATATCATAATGGAGGTATATGCCACGGAACAGTTCGTCAGCCACACCAATGATAGCGATATAAACACCCATTAGAAAGTCAGCCATGGTCAGGTTGGTGACAAAAACACTGAAGCCACTTGAAGAGCTCTTTTTCCTCACACACAATCGTGCCACAAAGCAGAAAATGTTACCTGTCAATGACAGACAGCTGATCAACCAGAGAAACACACGGTACATTTCTGATTGCAGTAAATCTTTACATGATGATATGACATTATGTGGGGCATAGCAGAAAAAGGTATCAAAATCATCGGGTAGTATTTCATCACAACATAGTTTATAGTTTTGTGTTGATATGACATGAAGATGGACCAGACCTTTAAAAATGTCCGATGGAAAAGTTGTTACAGGACTTCCGTCCATGTACAGTTTAGCTAGTCGTGGAGTAAACTGAAAACCACTAGAACTGATCGTGTGGATAGTAGTGAAAGATAAATTAAGTGTCTGCAATTGGGAAAACTTTGACAGAACGTTGGAGTCAAACGTAGTAAGTTTGGTATGGGACAGATTGATTGCTACTAGCGAGCTCTGATGACTTACAGATGGGAGATATGTATAAAGTGAAGTGACAGGATTGTTGGACAAGGACAGTGTCTGCAGATTTTCTAGACCAACAAAACGGGTCATGTTGACATGCTGCAGATGGTTACTAGAGAGATCAAGAAACTTCAGATTGATCAAATGTGTGTCAGGAAGGACCGTCAAAGAGCAGTGGGCAAGACTCAGTTGAATCAGATATGTGTGCTTGCTCACATCAGACAAGTTCATACCTGAACCTGTCGCATTTAAGTATCGGAGCCATGGAAAAAGTGAGGCAGAGAAAGGCTGGAGACACAAAAACGTGTAACCTTGACATAGACAGCCCTCAGGACAGGTCACATCACACGCTATCTCATCATCAGACAGTGGGCAGTGAGGCCAGCCATCACACAAATGGTCACCATGAAGGCATATTGCTGAAGCTCTACATCGGAACAATCCAGAGCACGTGGCATCCTTGCAACCTCCTTCATCGTCGTGGTCCATACAGTCATACATGCCATTACATCGTGTGTAGACAGGAAGACAGTCATTGAACGTACCAGTACAACGATAATGAGTGTCAGGACAGGACTGGTTAGGTTTCATTGGAGTTGAAGAGAAATAGTTGATACCATCAAACTTGATAAGGGCAGGAGAAGAAAAAGGTTGTGTCCAATCTATTTTGTCATGAATAGATGTAAAACATTTCTTTTCATCAGACCTGTCTGGACAGTTAGACAGTCGGTCACATACATTGTCATAGGACACACACTGACCATTAGTACAGGTAAACATATTGACACAAGGGGGATGTTTACAGAAGTATTCATCACTTTTATCTGGACAATCAGACCTGAAGTCACATACCAGAGTGTAAGACAGCGTAGTGACACCATCATCACACATAAATCTAGGGACTGAAGTAATCTGATGATATGTTGAATTAAACCTGCCATATGTGTATGACATGTGGTCATGAAATATACATGAGGTGTGCCTTTGAACACACACGTTTAACTGGTGTGAACCACACAAAAGAAATGTATGCGTCACTTGACCATCAGGACATGCTGTCAGAGATTGTTGTCTTGAAGTCAACAAAATATATGATCTAGGAAATACTGGTTTTGGATTATTAAATTTTTCGTTAGAATTCTTCTTTGGCTTGAAATCACACATTGCTCCAATTTCTAACTCAGGACTTTGTGGACACTTGTGTAAATTAAAAGAACTAATACGTTTTACAGAATAAAACTCATAAATTCTGCAGAAAGTGACACACGCTTTTTGTCCACTGTCACTGGTTGACCATACTGGCTTACTCACAGAGTGGTAAAGAACAGTCCTGTCATGGCTGACAATATTCTGTCTGTACATGTTGGGCAACAACATGTCACCAGCATATAATCCAATCCAAACCTCTTCGGAAATAATCAACTGTCGTTTGGTCAAACTCTGAAATGTTGTATACCAGTCAATGTCACATTTAGGCATTCCCAGAGTGCCCCCTAGAGAACTGCAATAATGCTGAGCTCTTTGATCAGCAGGTCTTTCAGAACTGTTAAATCTACGTAGAACGTTACTGCTGATGATTCTATAGCAATGGCCACATAATGGCACACCTCCCTGACAGTCAGAATTGCTGAAGGGACAGTGTTCTGTTTCATCCTGTCCATGTTCACACTCTATCCTCAGGTTACAGTCCAGGTGGTATTGAAAGCTGGAATAGTGGTCCACTGAACAGTTAAACAAACCACTGGGTAGCTGTTGAGGCGTTTTCTCTTCAGGGTGAAAGGAGAAGAACAGTTGTAAACACTTCTTACCGAAACAATCTCTTTGGCAAAAGAAAACACTAACCCTAATTTTTGTAGCATTGTATACCTGAACTAGATGTCGATTGTGCTTTAGAGAAATTATGACCTTTTCTATCAGAAAACTGTTGTTGCCATAAATACGCAGAAAGATGGGATTTCTCTCACATGCAGACATTTCCACGCTGATCATGACTGTGTTTCCAGCTGGGATGGATATGATATTTCCCTTGTAAGAAGCTATAGACCCTTTATTTAAACAACCTCTCATATATCCAGATGATGGTGACGTCAGTACAACACACAACAACGCACGAGGGGCTGGTGGGTTAGTGCGTGTTGGTTGCACTGTACGATTGTCTGGTTTTATGTTTTCCTTTACTTGTAAAACAAACCAACATAGAGGAATGAATATACATTTGAATATGCGACACAGGTTACAAAGAAGACAAATAAAGCATTCGGGACATTTTTCTACCCTTGCCCTGGCAAATTGGTAATAAGAAGTGTAACAGTGACTGTTGTGGCCTGGTGTACTTGAACTAGATGTTGAGTGTCATTAAGACATATTGTGAATGGCTGAATTATACAACTGATATTGAAATGAGAAGTGTGACAGTGACTGCTGTGGCCTTGTGTACTTGAACTGAATGTTGACATATTGTGAATGGTTGAATTGCACAACTGTCCACATCGTAAATAATGCAATAAAAAGATATAGTATTCAAGTCAGACACGTCTTCGTTGAGCATGACAGTTCAAGCTGGGATTGATATAACGATATTTTTCTTTTAATACCAATAACCTTGCCAACATTATTTATGATATAGCCAGATGATATGTGAGAAAACTGGCAGAATGGTTCAGACGTTCACCTGCCAATAACTAAACTCGAGTTTCCAGGTTTCGCTTCCTGTAGAGGCCTCGACGTTTCTCCTCAATTTGACCGGAAAATCGAACTGAACGTCTAGTGTTTCGGAAGGGGACGAAAAACGAGTCAGACCCGTGCCTTCTGGCTGCGCACGCTAAAGATCCCATGGCAGTTGAAAATCGTGAAGAGCAGGACATGGCTAGGCTGCCTTAGTATAAATCATTGGAGAGATAAGTTGATTTCCCAGGTCCCACCCCTTGAAGACCAATCAGCCTTTTTGCCTTTCTGAAATCTTGGGTAAAAAATGTGATCATGAATATGAATTTGAAGCGAGGAAGACGGAATGGGCGCCTCCCTCGTGGTGCTGGCCCTGGAAACAGTTGAAGTCTCAGCCACCTCAATCCCGTACGATCCAGGGTTAAGAAACTATCTAGGTAGGACCTCAGGACCTGGCTAGCTTATTAGTTTATGTGCAGGATTAAGGCTTGTGCCATGATCAGTCTGGATCTTCTCCATCACGTGGCACCTGTGACGTTAGTGCATACGGAATTCGTTCCGAGCTTGCAGACGTCGTCTTGAGAAACTGAAACTAAAACAGATGAGAGTGTCATCATTACAAGCATCAAGAACTAAGTAAATGGTGTGGCACCCTATAATCAGGTCCTTTCCCTTATGAAACAAATGGACAAGGAAAGTAATGTATGAATAAAGGTCAGAAAGAACGATGGAAAATGTAGGTAAATATGTATGGTCCTGAAATGTTCTTTGTGACCCAGTCAGTGTCTGAAATCGTCAACATTTTTATTATCCATGGTCTACAAATCTCAGGAAGTAAACAAACTTTTGGAACTTGGAAGAAAGTTCAGCACTGACGAAATTCCTAGTTTTGTTGATAGCTTAATATCCTATTCAAAACATTTTTCTGGACCAAAGCATGTCCGTCCAGTTCTGTGAATATGGCCAGACAAAACAAGGAAATAAGGATAATGATGTAAGTAGGGGCTCCTGTGGAGCACCTTCGTTCGGTAAGGACCGTCGTGCTGCGCAGGTGGCACCAGACCACACTTAATGAAAGATGAAGTTAGAGCAGCACTGAAACCAGGAAAAGCCCCAGGACCAGACAACATTGCTACAGACGTGATTGAAGCCCTAGAGGAATTTGGTATTGAAAAAGTAACAGTCCTAAATGGGATTTATATCACTGGAAAAATCATCCACAAAGATTTTTCAGGGTGTCTTTATATCAAAGTTTGGCAGTCCTCTTCGTCGATGGCCCTCTGTCAGTTCACCATAGAAGAACTGCTTTAGTAGCCTGTTGTCCTGCATGCACACAAGATACCCAGACCATCTTAGCTGAGACTGTATTAACAGTGCATCTATGCCTGGCATCTGGGCTGGCGAAACTACATTCACGTTTGAGACTTTGTTGTACCATTTGATTTTTAAGATACGTCGGAGTCAGTACTGGTGAAACTGATCTAGTAGCTTGACATTGCCTACGGTAGAGAGTCCAGGACTCGCATCTATACAGCAATGCAGTCAGGACTACTGCTTCGTATATTGCACACTTCGTCTCCAGTTTCAAGCCCCTTTCGTTCCATACTCGCTCGTGGAGTCTGCCACTGGAAGCACGTACCTTAGCGATGCGTTTGGATACTCCTTATCGAGACTGTTGGAAGGCAAGAGAAGAGACTGCTATCAAGATAAGAGAAGGAGTCAACGTTGTTAAGGACCTTGCCATCGATCTTTAGTTCCATACATATATAGAAACATATACACATACATGTAGACATACATATATACATACGTACACACACATATGTATATCTATTATACATATACGTATATAGATATACATACATACATACATGCATACATGCATACATACATACATACATACATACATACATACATACATACATACATACATACATACTACGTACATACATACATACATACATACATACGTACATACATACAAACATACATTCGTACATACATGCATACATGCATGCATACAAACATAACAGTGATAATTATCTTGTTGATCAAACAGATAACTAGGCATACTGGACTTCAGCTTCAGGTAGAAGTCCTCATGTGTGAAACAAGAACAGAGCTGGAATCATATGTTCTTCCACAGAAACTGTATGAGAAAGATCCCTGCTTTCCTGAGTGTGCCTGATCAGAACAAGGATATTTTTTTAATGGTGGAGGATCGTGCAATCTTTTCTCCACTATTTCATCTACTGATGTAGTGACTGTTATATGTAGAATGGAGTGTCCAGATGCAGTTTGTTGTTTGGAGTATCTGCCTCTCTGCCTCTTTTTTTTTTCTTAAGAACATTCCTTAGAAGCACAGGGTCAGTTACCCAGAATGCAGATTATATATTGATGGTTTTCCTCTCTTACACTGGCTTCACAGGGCAAACGAGCCCTGCCTATTTAGTTTAGAGCGTAAGTTGTTTCAGTAGTGCGGATTGTTGTATCTCCTTTTCCATGACAACCACAGTCATCAAGTGGGTAAAACACTGAACTTCCAGTCATAAAGTCCTGGGTTTGATACCTATAGATACCTCTGCCTGGTGGGTAAAGGGTGAGGATCTAGTGTCTAAACCGTTTTTGTGTGCATACCCATGCACAATGTTGAATATGCACTTTAAGATCCTGTAATTCATGACGGTGACAAATTTATACAAACAAAATACACCCCACACACAAGCAATGGCAACTGTGAAAAATGGCTTTTAGCTAATAACTTCCACTGCTCATAAATAATGATAATAAAGTACACACACACACACACACACACACACACACACACACACACACACATATATATATATATATATATATATATATATATACCATCATCATCATCATCATCATCTGGTGCCCTGCCGCATGGCGCTGGCGATCATGGACTTCCATCTGTCTCTATCTCTTGTTGCCCCAAGCATCTCCTCCACCCTCCTCGTCTTCAGCCACTCTGCAAGTCCGTCTAGCATTTTCTCCTTGGGTCTACCTGGTGCTCTCTTTCCCTCCAGCTTTCCCGTTGTGACCAGGTGCTCCAAATACCCCTTCCTCATAAAATGGCCTATAAATGTTGCCTGTCTTTTCCTAATCTTCCTTATGAATGATCTACTTGTTTCTGTCTCCATCAAGACTGTCTCGTTTGTTTTCTTTGCTGTTCATGGAACTCTCAACATCCTTCTTAGAAACCACATCTCGGCTGCCTCAATCTAGTTGTGGCTTTGCTTGCTGACTGTCCACGCCTCACATCCGTACAACAACAGTATTGGTTCTATCTAACATTCAAGAACTCTCTTCCTGATGTTAATTGATAGGCATGTGTTGGTAAGGATGTCTGTAATCTTCTTGAATGCTGTTTTGGCTTGGCCGATTCTGCCGGTTACTTCTGATGTGCATCTGCCGTCTGATGAAATGATCGTTCCCAGGTATTTAAACGTATTAACCTGTGTCAAGGTTGTACCATTTGCTGTTATTTTGCATGAGGGGATTCATGTTTTTTACTGATCACCATGATTTCAGTCTTCCTGCTGTTTAGTTCCAACCCCTTACCTTTGCTTTCTATTTCTAGTATATTCACAAGGTTTTGTAGGTCCCTTTCATTTTCTGCAATTAGCACGGTGTCATCTGCGTATCGAATGTTGTTTATCATTTTCCCTCCAACCTTTAATCCAGGATCTTCTTCTAGGTTTCTCATGATGTTTTCCCTGTAAAGTGAAAACAGATCTGGTGACAAAACACAACCCTGTCTGACTCCTCTTTTGATGTTTTGGAAAGAGCCTATATTGTTTTCTATTCTCATTGCAGCTGTTTGTTCCCAGTACATATTTCTGATTATTCGTAGATCTTTTCCATCGACATTGAGTCTCTCCAGTTGGTTGATCAATTCTTCATGTCTTACCCGATCGAAAGCTACGGCATAGTCAACGAGGCATAAATACAAATCCTTATTCATTTCAATTGACCTCTCTATGATAGTTCTCAGGATGTGTATGGCATTAATGGTTCCTTTCCCTTCCACAAATCCACACTGTTCTTCTGCTATTTCTCTTTTGATTCCATTCCTTGTCCTCATCATGATTATTCTTAACAGGATTTTTGTTACAGGACTCATCAAACTGATTGTGCGATTGAGTTCGCATTCTATAGCCCCTGTCTTCTTTGGAAATGTAATGAAAATTGATTTTGACATATCTTTGGGGATTTTTCTAGTGTCGTAAATTTCTGTACATACACACACACACACACACACACACACACACACACACACACACACACACACACACACACACACACACACATACATACACACACACACACACACACACACAAACACACACACATACACATACACATACACATACACATACACACATACGTTTCTTGTTTGTATGGTAATGATATATCAATCGATTACATATGTACTTGTGACAAGTTAAAGATCTACTTACCCAATATGTTACCTTCTTTTGTATCTTCAGTTAGTGATATTCCACAACTGGCGTTTGATTTTTTCATCTCATTGTTGAAAAGCACCATTGGTTCATTGTTAAAGTTTATTGCACTAACACGGTTTTTGTCAGAAATAATAATGTTCATTCACAAACGTTATTGTTTATGAGAAATCCAGTTAAAGTAGAAGTTTTTATATATATTTATATATAATTATGTGTATATATATATATATATATAATAATAATAATAATAATTACAATATTTATATCGCGCTAAACCTTGGTAATCAAATCAAAGCGCGCTCACTCACCAATCACACGCAGGATCGCACTCAAAGATGAACATTTGTAAAACAATCAATTAAGTCAAAAATAGGCATAAATGTCCATACAATGCTGAAATTATGAACAATGGAAAAATAGCAGTAAAAATCGGCGAAAAAGGCCTCAGAAATTCATTGACGTGGAAAGAGGTGAGTTTTCAAACCTGACTTAAATGCGGAAAGAGTAGATGTGGTCCGGAGCGATAGGGAAGATTGTTCCACGCAGCTGGTCCTGAGACAGAAAAAGAGCGCTGACCAACGGTTAAGAGTCTAACCTTGGGAATTTGTAGGGTAAGAGTATCAGAGGAAGAGCGCAAGGTGCGAGCTGATGTACGAATTTTGATCTTGTCACAGAGATAGGATGGAGCAGAATGATGAGTAGATTTATAGCATAAGGTGTCTATTTTGTATTTGATTCTATCAGCGACAGGAAGCCAATGCAGAGACCGAAGGAGGGGACTAACATGATCAATTTTTTTCTTTCTAAGGACGAGGCGGGCAGCTGTATTTTGTAAGCGTTGCAGGCAAAGGAGATGAGAAGCTGGTAGGCCAGATAAAAGAGCATTGCAGTAGTCCAGGCGTGACAGAACAAGGGAAGTTACTAGTTTAGATGCAGCATCGGTTGAAAGGAATCGGCGAATGCAGCCAATGCGTCGAATCTGAGGGTAGCATGATTGACAGGTCTGGGTGGTAAATTTCTGCATACAAAGAGATTTATCAAGAATCACACCAAGGTTTTTGACAGAGTTCGAAAGAGGGATGGTGTTGTCTCCGAGTTGAATGTTATTGATTGAAACAGCATCTAGTTTATTTTTGGTGCCTACAAGCATGGCTTCAGTTTTATCTCCGTTTAACTGTAATTTATTTTGGGTCATCCAATTTTGGATGTCAGTGTAACAGCTGGAGACTTCCGACAGAAGAGAACTAAGGTTTTCAGGGCTAGTGCTATTGTAGAGTTGGGTATCATCAGCATAAAAATGGTGTTTCATTTCATGCTGATTAATGATATTGGCAAGAGGAAAAGTATAGAGGGTAAACAGGACAGGCCCGAGTACAGAGCCCTGAGGAACTCCACAAGAAAGCTTAACTGGATCGGACTTAATCCCGTTAACAAGGACTGATTGAAAGCGATCAGACAGATAGGAGGAGAACCAAGACAGGGCGGTACCGTGAATGCCGAAAGTGTGCTCAAGGCGATAGAGTAGTATTGAGTGATCGATGGTATCAAAAGCGGCAGACAGATCAAGGAGTGTAAGCAGAGAGATTTTACCAGCATCAGAAGCAAGAAGAAGATCGTCTACTATATGAACAAGAGATGTTTCTGTGCTGTGATTTACCCGGTAGGCTGATTGATGAGGGTAGTTAAGATTGTTTAGAGATAAATGATCATTCAATTGTTGTAGTACTACTTTCTCAAGGAGCTTAGACAGAAATGGAAGATTTGAAACGGGTCTGTAATTTTTAAGGATGTTAGGATCGAGGTTGCTTTTCTTGAGGAGTGGTCGAACAAGAGCAGTTTTGTACTCAGATGGAAAAACTCCAGAGGTCAAGGATGAATTGATAATAGATGTGATTAACGGCAGAAGTTGGGGGTATATCTGTGAGAAAAGAGAGGCTGGAATTGGGTCAAGTTCACACGATTTGAAACACATTTGCTTGAGAATGGTTGAAACTTGTATTTCAGACACTGGGCAGAAAGAATAGAGAGAGGTGCCCGTGAATGGAGGATCTGGGAGGGTAGACTGAAAAGGAGTTGAATCAAGTTTTGTTCGCAGATCAAGAATTTTGGAAGAGAAAAATTTGGAAAAAGCAGAGGGAAGAGCATCGAGAGTAATGTTTGACGGCAGAGGACTTGATTTGTCGGTTCCAAGTAAATCGGAAACGGTGGCAAAAAGAATTTTTGTGGATTTAGCTTCAAGAATCTTTGAGGAGAAATAATGGATCTTTGTTTCAGCGAGGAGATTGGTGAACCTATTCCGAAAAGACTGGAAAATTTGACGGTGGATTTCAAGTTTTGAAGATCGCCATTTACGCTCGGCCCTACGACCTGCACGTTTAAGGTCACGAAGTTCAGGTGTGTTCCAAGGGGCACAAGGGCGGTCTGGCAAAACACGGGTAGAAGGAGGGGCATGTTTATCAAGTAGCTGACGAAGAACAGATGTATATAAACTGGCAGGGTCAGTGGAATCATTGACGGAAGAAAGAAGGTTGACTGCTTCGGTGGTGAAGACATTTATGTCAATAGATTTAAAATTTCTACGAATTACGGAACGTTTATTTCTCTGATGTTTTGAAAGATTAAGAATGGCATGAACAGCAAAGTGATCGGAAGAGAGTTTGTTTGTAATTGTAGTTGAAGTTAGCAGCTTGTCAGAGTCACGGGCTATATATATCTGTGTGTGTGCGTGTGTGTGTGCGTGTGTGTGTGTGTGTGTGTGTGTGTGTGTGTGTGTGTATGTGTGTGTGTGTGTGTGTGTGTGTGTGTGTGTGTGTGTGTGTGTGTGTGTGTGTGTGTGTGTGTGTGTGTGTGTGTGTGTGTGTGTGTGTGTGTGTGTACGTAAAAGATAATAATGTTAATTTAGATTTTATTTTCAAGTACGTGTTACGCTGTCAGTTATACTTTGATACTTTTCCTAATTTCATATATGCAACAGTTCTCATTCCTCTAACCTTTTCCCTGTCCTCTTTCCATCATCGTCTAATATCACATTATGTGGATAGACATTAAATGAAATGGAACACACACACACACACACACACACACACACACACACACACACACACACACACACACACACACACACACACACACACACACACACACACACACACACACACACACACACCAGTACCATCAAATCTGAATCTTGACTAACACTAAACGTCCCATGGAGGTGGGAAAAGTTTGGCACATCATGTATTTTTCTATAAATAAGTTAAG
>JAPXFY010001540.1:0-35172 GCA_030674185.1 Monoplex corrugatus | reverse complement strand
GGTATTTAGGAATACTGTTCTCAACAAGACTTAGTTTTAATTTTGCATATCAAGATTTAGCAAGTAGAGCAAAACGAGCTGCCTTCAGTATTCTAAGTAAACCGAATAAACTAAATATTGTGATGATTTCAAAATATTTGAAGTATGCATTACCCAAGAACAACTATGTAGGCTATTATATTCTCTATTTGCGTAGTGCTCATGTAGAGTCGAACCACTGAGCATATTTAACTTTATAGACACTGTAGGGGTCGAAAGCAGACCTGATTGAAGTTTGGCCACAGATTCCTGAAGTGTAAGCGAAAGCAGACCCGATTGAAGTTTGGCCACAGATTCCTGAAGTGTAAGCGACACCTAGCGGTATAAGCGAAGCAAATCTGATTATTTAACAATGATTTTTATGTGTATATTTATCTCCCGTATAAATCTAACGCGCATTGTGCTCTTGAATTTTAAGATTGCCCATTCTCTATCTGTGTGTCTCTCTCCCTCCCTGTCTATCTCTCTATATCCTCCCTCTCTCTGTGTGTCTCTCCCTCCCTCTCTCTGTGTGTCTCTTCCCCCTGTCTCTCTATATCCTCCCTCTCTCTGTGTGCCTCTTCCCCTCTGTCTCTCTATATCCTCCCTCTCTCTGTGTGCCTCTTCCCCTCTGTCTCTGTATATCCTCCCTCTCTTGTGTGCCTCTTCCCCTCTGTCTCTGTATATCCTCCCTCTCTCTGTGTGTCTCTTCCCCTCTGTCTCTCTATATCCTCCCTCTCTCTGTGTGCCTCTTCCCCTCTGTCTCTCTATATCCTCCCTCTCTCTGTGTGCCTCTTCCCCTCTGTCTCTCTATATCCTCCCTCTCTCTGTGTGTCTCTTCCCCTCTGTCTCTCTATATCCTCCCTCTCTCTGTGTGTCTCTTCCCCTCTGTCTCTCTATATCCTCCCTCTCTCTGTGTGTCTCTTCCCCCCCTGTCTCTCTATATCCTCCCTCTCTCTGTGTGTCTCTTCCCCCTCTCTCTCTATATCCTCCCTCTCTCTGTGTGCCTCTTCCCCCCTCTCTCTATATCCTCCCTCTCTCTGTGTGTCTCTTCCCCCTGTCTCTCTATATCCTCCCTCTCTCTGTGTGTCTCTTCCCCCTGTCTCTCTCTACATGTATATCCTCTTCCTCTCTGTGTGTCTCTTCCCCCTCTCTCTCTCTACATGTATATCCTCTTCCTCTCTGTGTGTCTCTTCCTCCTCTCTCTCTCTACATGTATATCCTCTTCCTCTCTGTGTGTCTCTTCCCCCCCTCTCTCTCTACATGTATATCCTCTTCCT
Organism: Monoplex corrugatus; assembly: GCA_030674185.1. Classification (NCBI taxonomy): domain Eukaryota; kingdom Metazoa; phylum Mollusca; class Gastropoda; order Littorinimorpha; family Ranellidae; genus Monoplex; species Monoplex corrugatus. Next base: position 33,874 of record JAPXFY010001540.1, on the reverse strand, counting down.
CTCTGTGTGTCTCTTCCCCCTGTCTCTCTCTACATGTATATCCTCTTCCTCTCTGTGTGTCTCTTCCCCCTCTCTCTCTCTACATGTATATCCTCTTCCTCTCTGTGTGTCTCTTCCTCCTCTCTCTCTCTACATGTATATCCTCTTCCTCTCTGTGTGTCTCTTCCCCCTGTCTCTCTCTACATGTATATCCTCTTCCTCTCTGTGTGTCTCTTCCCCCTCTCTCTCTCTACATGTATATCCTCTTCCTCTCTGTGTGTCTCTTCCCCCTGTCTCTCTCTACATGTATATCCTCTTCCTCTCTGTGTGTCTCTTCCCCCCCTCTCTCTCTACATGTATATCCTCTTCCTCTCTGTGTGTCTCTTCCCCCTCTCTCTCTCTACATGTATATCCTCTTCCTCTCTGTGTGTCTCTTCCCCCCCTCTCTCTCTACATGTATATCCTCTTCCTCTCTGTGTGTCTCTTCCCCCTGTCTCTCTCTACATGTATATCCTCTTCCTCTTTGTGTGTCTCTTCCCCCTCTCTCTCTCTACATGTATATCCTCTTCCTCTCTGTGTGTCTCTTCCCCTGTCTCTCTCTACATGTATATCCTCTTCCTCTCTGTGTGTCTCTTCCCCCCCCCCTCTCTCACTGGTTCAGGTTTAGTCCTACCACACAAAATGCATGGGAGGACTAGTATGAAAACAAGCAAAGCATGGCCACAGACTTCTGAAGTTGTCAACAGAACAGACAGTACGCATGCTGGATATTTTCCGTGTTTCCATAGTCACCGGACACGGACATGGCTTAACAACATCAAACGTATGTAGTTGATGTTTTGCATGTGTACACTCACACGAAAAAGGTTCAGGCCTTCGCAGGTCTGCATATATGCAATGGTCTGGAAGATCAGGAAATTTCCCTGGGCTTTCCTCACCAGGCGCTAGTCATGTAGAATCGAACCACTGAGCATACGTAACTTTATAGACACTGTAGGGGTCGAAAGCAGACCCTATTGAAGTTTGGCCACAGGCTTCTGAAGAGTAAGCGACACTAGCGGTGTATGCGAAACAACTCTGATTAATTAACATTTTTATGTATAATATCACAACCTCCAGTCTATTGATGGAGAGAAGTTGCTTGAAGACATCTGACATGACAATATCCTGAACTGTGTATTGTAGATAGTTTTTGTGTGTGTGTTGTGATGTGGTGTGTGTGTAGTTGCTTGGAGACATCTGACATGACAATATCCTGAACTGTGTATTGTAAGTAGTTTTTGTGTGTGTGTTGTGGTGTGGTGTATGTGTAGTTGCTTGGAGACATCTGACATGACAATATCCTGAACTGTGTATTGTAGATAGTTTTTGTGTGTGTGTTGTGTTGTGGTGTGGTGTGTGTGTAGTTGCTTGGAGATATCTGACATGACAATATCCTGAACTGTGTATTGTAGATAGTTTTTGTGTGTGTTGTGGTGTGGTGTGTGTGTAGTTGCTTGGAGACATCTGACATGACAATATCCTGAACTGTGTATTGCAGATAGATTGTGTATTTGTGTGTGTGTTATGGTGTGGTGTGTGTTATGGTGTGGTGTGTGTTATGGTATGGTGTGTGTTGTGTGTGTGTTTTCATGTTCAAAATTATATCTTTGCATGCTGCATGTTATGACTTTAAATTTTTGAACAGGAGGGCCGTGCCAACAAAACATGATGATCGACAATGGCAATGTCTCAAATGAAGGTAAATATGAATTCATCTGTATGTTTTCCATAAAACGTTAGACTTTTGGTCTATCAGGATTGATACTTTATCATCACCAGGTGCCTTGCTGCATGGCATTGGCAATTATGGACTTCCATCTGTCTCTATCACCTGTTGCCCCTAACATCTCTTCCACCCTCCTCCCCAGCCACTCTGCAAGACCGTCTAGTATCTTCTCCCTGGGTCTACTCAGTGCTCTTTCCCTCCAGCTTTCCTGTTGTGACCAGGTGCTCCAATTCCCCTTTCCTCATAAAATGGCTTATAAATGTTGTCTATCTTTTCCTAATCTTCGTTATGACTAATATGAGTGATCTACTTGTGTCTGCCTCCATCAAGACTGTCTGGTTTGTTTTCTTTGCTGTCCATGGAACTCTCAACATTCTTCTTAGAAACATCTCGGCTGCCTCAATCTTGTTCTGGCTTTGCTTGTTGACTGTCCACGCCTCGCAACCATACAACAGGATTGGTTCTATATAACGTTCAAGAGCTCTCTTTCTGATGTTAATTGATAGGCATTTGTTGGTAAGAATGCTTTTTTTTTTTTATCTTCTTGAATGCCGTTTTTTTTTCCCCATCTTCTTGAATGCTGTTTTGGCCTGGCCAATTCTGCTGGCTATTTTTGATGTACATCTGCCATCTGGTGAAATGATCGTTCCCAAGTATTCAAACTTATCAACCTGTCTCAAGGTTGTGCCATTTGCTGTTATTTAGCATGAGGGGATTTCATGTTTTTTACTGATCACCATGACTTCAGTCTTCCTGCTGTTTAGTTCCATCCCCTCACCTTTGCTTTCTATTTCTATTATATTCACAAGGTTTTGTAGGTCCCTTTCACTTTCTGCAGTTAGCATGGTGTCATCTGCATATCGAATGTTGTTTATCATTTTTCCTCAAACCTTTAATCCAGGGTCTTCCTCTAGGTTTCTCATGATCTTTTCGCTGTAAAATGAAAACAGATCTGGTGACAAAACACAACCCTGTCTGACTCCTCTTTTGATGTTTTGGAAAGACTTGATTGATACTTGGGCACACATATTAGTTCCATCTTTAGCTCTAAGGAACTGTGATCAGCTTTGTGACTATTTTATGTGTTATAGGCCAGTTTTTATGTACATGTATATTTTTTCGTACTTAGTTATCTTTTTGTATTTGTGTTTCGGTTTGTTGTTTTATCCCCCCAGTGATAAATTGTGCAGAATATCCGATACCAGGGGCATATCTTTTGATTGTGTGTATGCAGTGATGTGTGTGCTCAATTTTTCTCCTGGTTTTCTGTTTTCAAGGGTCATTGAGTTTAGACATGTTTTTGTTGCAATGGTTATAGTCCTGATGTGGCTTTGAGCAGTAAGCAGGGCTTTTAACATGAATAATGATAATAGTATTGGTATCAGTAATAACAGCAATAGTAGTAGTGGTGATAATGCCAATAGTTATGAAATAATGATGATGATGATGATGATGATGATGCTACTGATGATGATGATGATAGTAATAATAGTAAGGATAAGATTGATAATTATGATAGTAGTGATAACTGATATGACTTATAGAATCTTTAATGTGCATACTTGATATTCTTTTGCAGGTATGACATGGTAGATAAGAACATTCTCCACCCCCTTTCCTGCCGAGTAGGAGGTACCTGGAGAGAATTGAAATCCAGACTTTTCAGAGGTGAGAAGTTGCTTGGAGATATCTGACATGACGATATCCTGAACTGTGTATTGTAGATAGTTTGTGTTGTGTGTGTATTTGTGTGTGTTGTGGTGATGTGTGTGTGTGTGTGTGTGTGTGTGTGCGCGCGCGCGCGCGTGTGTGATGTGTGCTGTGGTGTGGTGTGGTGTGTTTTGTGTGGTGCGTTTTGTGTGTGTTGTGTTGTGTGCGTGTGTATATGCTTGTGTGTGTGTGTGTGTGTGTTATTTTTGTGTGCAATGTAATGTCCATGCATGCTGCACATTTTGGCTATATATTTTTTTTCAAGAATATAGCTGTCCCATTAAATTAAGACATGATGGTTGATTGCTGCAATCTCCCTATCTAAGATAAATGTTAAAGATTTTCAGATTTCAGATGATTGATTCATTAACGCCATAGCCCCTTGTGAAAAAGAGATATTGATGCATTATATGTGTGTGTGTGACAGACAGACAGAGACAAGAGACAGAGAAATTAGTATTAACCTTACTTACAGAGTACAATGCCTGATACTTCTGTATACAAGTTTACTATGATAAACAATATATGTCCAGCGTCAGTATTAAATTTTCTTACAGAATGTAGGCCTATTGCTTGATCCATTAACTCTGTTCGTGTGTTGCAGGAAAGACTTGTGGGAGCTATGCATCACATCAGTTACTGTTGCTGTAGAAACGCATTTGCCTTCTGACATGACTGCAGGTGAGTTCTGTAATATGTAGGTATTGTTAAATCTTGTGCCTTTCGAGTCAGTATATATAACTGAAGGTAAACACAATATTGTAGAATTCTGAACACATTTATTTAAGCAGTATTGTATAACAGTCAGGCAGCCATCATTCTAGTATCTTGTTCTGACCAATCATTTTGATCTGCATATTAATCATAAATCACGGGACGCAACTCTAAGCATTATTTACAATAATGTTACATCTCCCTTCTCAAGTTGATATTGTATTTAGTACATTACAGTTAACTGAGAATAAACATTTATGTTTTATGAAATTAATTAACAAATCTTTAATTAAAAAACAGTACATAAGTCTTTATTTCTCTTGAAACAACTGAGTTTGTGGTGTTCATTTTGAGTTTTTCACAAAATTGAGAGTTCCTTTTGTTTTTCTAGAACAGACTATGTTATCATTATCATTTCTTTACTTCCTCTCCTTTTTTTTTTTTTTTTTTTAAAACATAAACAAAATGTTGAAACTAATCTTATAAAACAGCTCTTTCAAAACAAACCTATAACATTATATAACTGTTCAAATAAATTAGTCTCTGGCTGTTTCAATACTGTTTACAGAAAGTAGTCATTCATTCTTTCTGTTTTTTTCACAACTCTTCCGCTCCTTGTGGCGAGTTTAGAGTGATCTCCTTGTGGTATTCCTTCGTTTTCTGGAGCTTGAGTTTGTTTGAGAGGGTGTTTTTGTTTCTTTGCTTTATCCTTCTTGTCTTTTGTTTGCATATAAGTTTCATTTTCACTATCAGTGTCACTGTCAGTTTGTTCCATGTGTGTGTGCTGTTGTTGATTGCTAAAGTTATTTTTGTGTTGTGGGTGTGGCCTTTTGTTTTTCTTGTTTCTGTCATTGTTTGTTTTCCTGTTTTGTTCAACTTTCATCAGATCTCTTCTGTTTCTCCTCACTGTGCCACTTTCTGTTTGAATGTAATAAGATCTTGTAAATTTTGTTGCTCAAAGAACTGTCCCTGGGATCCATTCATCATTGACATTCACAAATATTTTGTCATTGGGTTGGAGTCTGGGAAGTTCTTTTGCTCCTTTGTCAAAATGTTGTTTTTGTTTCTTTTGCTTTTCTTTTAGCTCTTGTCTGATTTTGGAGTTTTTCTTTTTCTGATTTTTCTTTGCTGGTGTGTTGAGTCTTGTTCTGAGTGTTCTGTTCATGAATATTTCTGCAGGAGATGGGAGTGTGCTGCTCAAGGGGGTTGATCTGTAGTTCAGTACAGCCAAGTATGTATCATCTCCACTGTCTCTGGCTTTTTGCAGCAACTTTTTTTAGTGTTTGTACCATCCGTTCTGCAAATCCATTTGACTATGGGTACCTTGGGCTTGCCGTTGTGTGTTTAAATTCCCATTTTTCTGCAAACTCTTTGCTTGTATACTGTGGTCCATTATCAGATACCACTTCTTCTGGTATACCATGTCTGCTGAAAATGGACTTGATGTATGTGATCACTGTGGTGCTTTTGGTATCAGGTAGCAGATTAAATTCTATGAACTTTGAGTAATAATCTGCCACAAGCACATAATCATGGTCTTCCCATTTGAACAAATCTGTTCCTACTTTCTGCCATGGTTTCTGCGGTACTTCGTGACTAAGCAGTGGCTCTTTTTGTTGCTTGTTCCTGTATTTTGTGCAAATGTGGTAAGACGTAACCATATTTTCAATGTGTTGGTTCATGCCTGGCCAGAACATTAGTTTTCTAGCTCTGTTTTTTGCACTTTTCTATGCCTTGATGACCTTCATGATTCCTTTGCAACATTTCAGACTGCATTGATTTGGGAATCACCACTCTGTCTGCCTTGAAAACAAGATCATCTATGATACTAAGTTCATCATTGTATTGAAAATATTGTCTAATCTCTGTCGGTACTTTGTCTTTGTTTTCTTGAGCAGGTTTTGGGTCTAACATTTGGTATGTGTGTAGTGGAAGTATGTTTGCCTGAGCACCTGTGTCAACTTTAAATTTGATGCTTTGATTTTGTATATCTGCTGTGATCAACAATTCTTTCCCTTCAATTTTTGCCTTTGGTTTGGTTACTATTCCGACTGTGATCTCACTGATTTCATTTTCTGAATCTGTGTTTGAATCAGTGTTATTATCACTTTGATTGTCAGTACCTGAACTGTCATCACACATGCTGTGTACTCTTTTCTTTTTTGTTTTGCAGCATTTTTGGAAATGATTAAACTTTGAACAGTTTGAGCATTTCTTGCCATATGCAGGACATTTCTTTTTCAAGTGTGTGTATCCACATCTGGTGCATTTGATTTCTTGGTTTTCTTTTTCAGCATGCTTTTCATGCTTCTTGTGTTTAGATTTTCTGATTTTGTGGATTTTTTCATCTGAAGCATTCATGCTTTGTGCTTGTGCCTGTGCTTTTTCATGTGCTTTGCATATGTCTATGGTTTTCTCAAGAGTGATCCCTTTGACTTCAAGCAACTTAGCTCTGACAACATCATCAGCAATGCCCACCACAATTCTGTCTCTTATTCTTTCTTCTTGGTCCCCAAAGTTACAAGATTTGGCCAATTTTCTTAGTTCTGTCACGAATGTGTCCAAACTTTCTGAACTGTCTTGTACTTTTTGGTTGAAGACGTAAGCCTCATACACTTCATTTCTTTCACCAATGAAAAATTCTTCAAACTTCTTGATAACATCATTAATGTTGTCTTCTTTTTCTCCTTCCTTGAACGAAAATCCTTCTAGTAGCTCTGTTGCGTCCTCTCCAATGCAGGCAAGGAACACCACACATCTGTATTCCGTTGTCTCATCTTTCAAGCGGCTGGCTATTTTGTAGTTGTTCCATCCTCTTTTGAAACGTTTCCATTCCTGAATGCCATTACTAATGCAAACCTTTGAAGGTGGAGGAACATTCACTGTTCTTGGTTTTCGTCTGGATAATGCTTGTGTACTTTGATGATCATCTTCTTCATCTGACATCGTGTTTCTACGATCAAGCTTTGTTTACAAACGGTTGGAATCCGATATGGTTGTTTTCCTTAGCAACCAATCTAATGTTCGTTTACCGTCGCATGAATAGCTTCTTTCTTAGCTCTTGTTCACGTCTTATGCTGGTAAACGATCCCACTTCTGACGCCATGTTAAATCTTGTGTCTTTCGTGTCAATATATATAACTGAAGGTAAACACAATATTGTAGAATTCTGAACACATTTATTTAAGTAGTATTGTATACAGTCAGGCAGCCATCATTCTAGTATCTTGTTCCGACCAATCATTTTGATCTGCATATTAATCATAAATCACGGGACGCAACTCTAAGCATTATTTACAATAATGTTACAGGTATGAATAACAGTTTGATGTAAGATAAAATGTCTTCAGTTTCAGCTTGTGTGTGTCGATATGTAACGTGCAGGTATGAACAAAAGTCATGTATAAAATAAGATGTCTTCGGTATGAACATGTGTGTATGCAACATGTAGGTGTAAACAACAGTTTCATGCAGAATGTCTTTAATGTGAACTTGTTATAAGCTACGCACAAAAAGTTAAGGATCACTATGAGAAAACAGGTGCGTAATAAACTCAGTTCGCTACTGTTATTTATTTCTCAGTCCAGCCAAATTGTTATGAATTCTTGTTCAGCTGTAAGTGGGCGATGTTGTGTTAGTGCGAAAATTGCACAGGATTCTCTACTACTGAGCTTGGCCGCAAACGGAAAAGCGGAAACTTGCGAAAAAGGACCTTGTTTTGGACCGTTCTGCCTGAACACATTGCACAAGCCAGATGGAAAAACCATTATGCACGTGCAAGCACTGCTGTTTATGTGTGAGATTTTGTCTCTTGCTTGGCTTTGTAAGAAGACATTCCAGCAGTAGTGGGCCTGATCTGACAATGCCTCCACGACGAAAATTGAGCGAGTTTGAGAGGGGACGAGCTGTTGCATGGTTCCAAGATGGTGTTCCCAAGCGAGAAGTGGCCAGGCGACTTCAGGTGTCCATCTCGGTCATTGTCAGACTGATTCAACGCTTCACAGCCACTGGGAGGGTCCATGAAAAACGCAGATCTGGTCGACCGAAGAAGACAAACCCACGTGAAGATCGTCTCATTGAACGACAAGCCCTGCAGACAAGAACAGCCTCTTCCAGCATCATTCGAAGGCAGCTGAGGGTGGCTACTAACATCAACATCAGCCAGCAGACCATACGGAACTGCCTTCATGGGTTTAACCTCCGTTCTCGTCGCCCAGCTGTACGGCCACGCTTAACTCCAGCCCATAGGGCAGCAGCCGCGCCTTCTGCAGACGTCACGTGAGGTGGACACGTCAGCAATGGTCCCAGGTCCTGTTCAGTGATGAATCACGCTTCACCATGAACCACAACGACGGCCGACTGAGGGTCTGGAGGCGCCCAGGGCAACGCTTTATTGACACCACTGTCCAAGAAAAGGTGGCCTTTGGTGGAGGTTCTGTAATGGTCTGGGGGGCCTTCAGCCTTCACCACAGAACACCCTTGTATCATGTACAGGGTAACCTGACTGGCCTCCGATACCGGGATGAGATCCTTCGACCGCTGGCTGTGCCTACACTGCAGCAGATGGGACCGACAGCTGTCTACCAGGATGACAACGCTCGCCCCCACAGGGCAAGGGTGGTCAATGACTTCCTGCAGCAGTCTGGAGTCAACAGAATGGAGTGGCCAGCATGCAGTCCCGATCTCAACCCGATTGAGAACCTCTGGGATGAGCTGGATCGCAAAGTGAGGAGCAACCACCCCCCTCCCAGGGATGCCCAACACCTCTACCAGATGCTGCAGGCTGAGTGGCAGGCGCTTCCATAGAGGATCTTCACCAACCTGGTCAACTCGATGAGGACTCGCTGCGTCGAGTGCCAGAACAGCCATGGCGGTTACACGCATTACTGAACTTTTGGGAGCATCAGAATGCCCTGTCTTGTGATTTCAATGACTTTGGGAATCAAATTTCGATACGTACCCACTTTGATCAAATGTACACACCAAACGATTGCTCGAAATTGAAGGCAATTGTGTATCGTTATCACTAAAGCATGGAATTAAATGTTTGCCAAACTTCAACGCATTGGCTTTCTTATTTTGAAAGTTATGAATTTTTGTGCAAGTGATCCTTAACTTTTTGTGCGTAGTGTATGTTGGTATAAATTTAGATTTACATTGTATTTTTTGCAATCCTTCTGACTTACAAAAGAATGGAAGAGTGGAGTGAGTTTGTGTGTATGTGTATGTGTTTTTTGGTGTGTGCGTGTGCGTGTGTGTGTGTGTGTTGGAGGCGTTTTTGTGCATGTGGTTGGTAGTACTGGAAATCGTCACATAAACTTAAAAGCAGAGGTAAAACACTTGCCTTCCAATCTGACCATATGAGTTTGCATGGCTGCACATCTCCCTCCAGCAAAACTTTATGCATGTAGTCTCCAGTCGACCCTACAGGTACCTGATTTTTTTGTGAACTCACCTGTGAAGGGGTAACTGTTCTTCAAAATTAGGGCAGGTAAAGCAGAGAGGGAGATGAGATTGGCCATAACATCATCATGCTGCCCTTCAGAAACAGTTATGTCTCTATCACTTCACCCCCTTAAAACCTTTGGGTTGTGGGACAGTCTTCATCTTCAAGCGTTGCTTGTCAGCATAACTGAGTTTTATAGTAGCCGCTGTAGCAGACATCACAACCATTCTGTTCCATTCATCCTGGTCTTGACATCTCTGTGCTATTTCATAGAAACTGCGGATTGCATATTGGAGATTAGAAATGGCTATGAGACCTGAAAAGGGAAACAGCATTTGCGGACTGAGATAGTAAATGGTGTTGAGAAGCCTGAGGTAAGAATTGGCATAGGCCTAAGATAAAAGAACTTTACAAAATCTAAACTAAATGCCACTATGAGAACAAAGATGAGAAATGCCATTATGAGGCTTAGATTTTTCATGAAGTTGCATTGTGAGACCCAGGAAAAGAAAATGCCATAACCCCTGAGATAAGAAATTGTGGTATGATGTCCGAGATAAATGGCTTACAAAACCAAAGAAAGGAAATGGCACTATGAGACCGGTAACTTTTATTATGAAATGGCATTTTGATGTCTAAAATAAAAGATATAAAGCCTGACATAAGAAATGACTTTATGAGGTCTGAAATAAGAAATGGCTCTTTGAGACCTGGGATAAGAAACACTGTTCTCAAGTCTGAGATAAAAGACCTAGCAATATGAGACTAGAGACAAAACAAAAAATGGCACTTGGAGACCCAACCAAAAAAAAACGCATTTGAGGCAGAGAATGACAGAAATAGAACAGTGCTGAATCCTAGAGAAATGAAAGGGTCCCTGTGTAACCAATCTTCAAAAGGAACGCTATGACACACAAGAGAAAGAACATGGCACTAAGAGATCCGAGATAAGAAATGGTGTTATGAGACTTGAGATTTAAGAAATGACATGTCTGAGTTAAAAATTTTTTTTAGGGCTTGATATCAAGGAGCTGGCACTATGAGGCCTGAGATGAATGGCAGAATGAAACCCAGGACAAAAGAAATGGCACTATTATGCCTGGTATATAAGAAATGACATTATGAGACCTAGTACAAGAAATGGCACCACGAGGCCCCAAGGTGAGAAGAAATGCATTACAGGACCAAAATTAAAGAATGACATTCTCAGACCGATAAAAACTGCCACTATGAGAACTGAGTTTTTTGTGTGTGTAAAATGGCATTATGGTGACTGAGCTGAGATAACTAGTGGCATTGTAAGAAATGCAATAAGAAATGGCGTTATGAAGCCCATGGTAGGAAATGAAAGAAATCGACTGGTCTGTAATGAATTCTAGAGATAGAGTCCTTGAATTGCCAACAAATTGGTCCAATTAACATATATGGGAAAATGTAGAGATACAAGGGATGTTAAATTACCCAGACAACATTTAAAGGACATTTTATGAGGAAAGGGGAATTAGAGCGCCTGGTCACAACAGGAAAGCTGGAGAGAAAGAGTACATGGTAGACCCAGGGAGAAAATATTGTACGGACTTGCAGGGTGGCTGAGGACAGAGAGGGTGGAAGATGTGCTTGCGGCAATGAGGGATAGATACATATGGAGGGCCATGATCGCCAATGCCACGCGGCAGGGCACTTGATGATGATGAAATTGGCCTGGTTTGTATTTTAGCATGGGCAAATTTGGAGATATAAAGAAGTCCTTGAAACACCAGCAAACTGACATGATTAATGCACATGGGCAAATATAAAAATAAAAAGATGTCCTTGAAGTACCTACCTACTTGATCAATCTGATTAATATGCATGGGCAAATTTAGAGATGGAAAGGAGTCCTTGACATGTTACAGTACATTCTTCTAAAATTCTTCCAAAGGATGAACTAGTCAACTGCCCCAAAACAAGATAAATTTTTTATCAGCAATGACGACTGTATTTTCCATTGGACCGGGGCTCATTCGTTCTGTCTGACTTTAAGTAATGACAATTTGATATGTGATGAGTAGGACAGGCCTCTGCTAGAGAAAGAAGAGTGATCTGATGACACACTTCATATTTTTCCATTGGTATGTATCTAAATTAAATGTTCCCAACATTGTTCAATGCATATTCAATTTATAAAAAGGACACTGTGAGGCCTGAGATAAAAAAAAATGTACTACAAGAACTAAGACAGTTGATGCCACTTTGAGGCCAGAGATTTTTCATAACCTAACATTGTGAGGCCTGAGATAAGTAGCATGATGAGGTCTGAGATTAGAAGTGGCATTATGCGACCTGAAATGAGAAATGGCATTATGAAGATTGAGATAAACAAAAAAAAACAACAAATGGTGTTCAGAAGCCTGAGGTAAGAACTGACATAGGCCTAAGATAAAAGTAATCAAAACTGAATGCCATTATGAGAATAAAGATGAGGATGCCATTATGAGGCCTAGATTTTTCAAGAAGTGGCATTGTGAGGCCCAGGAAAATCAATGGCATCATAGATGAGAAACTGTGGTATGAGGCCTGAGATAATGGCATTACCAAACCAAAGAAAGGAAATGGCACTATGAAACTTTATTATAAACTGGCATTGTGATGTCCAAGATAAGATGTGGCATCATAAAGCCTGAGATGAGAACTGACATAATGAGGTCTGAAATAAGAAATGGCTCTTTGAGACATGGGATAAGAAATAATGTTCTTAAGACTGAGATAAAAGGACAGTGAAGAACTGTAGAAAAGCAAAGAAGTCCCTGTGTAACCTACAAAAAAACCACTATGAGACAGAAGAGAGAGGACACGGCATTATAAGGTCCGAAATAAGAAATGGCATTATGAGGTCCAAGATAAAAAAAAATGGCATTATGAGACTTGAGATATAGGAAGCAGAGTTAAAATTGATATTATAAGGCTTGATTATAAGGAAGCTGGCTCTGAGAGACCTGAGATGAATGGCAGAATGAAACCTAAGGTAAAAGAAATGGTGCTATTATGCTTGGGGTAAAACCTAGTACAAGTAATGGCACTATGAGGTCTGAAGTGAGAAGTGTGTTATCAAACCAAAGATAAAGAATGCCATTCTGAGACATGCGATAAAAAAAAATGCCACTCTGAGAACTGAGTTTTTGTGTGATTGAAATGGCATTATGGGGCTTGAGCTGAGATAAATAGTGGCATTATGAGAACTGAGATAAGAAACAGCATTATGAGAATCTAGGTAAGAAGTGGAAGAAATCGACTGGACCCTAATGGAGATACCAAGGCATTCTTGAACCGCCAACAATTCGGTCCAATTAACATGTATGGGAAAATGCAGAGATATAAGGGGTTCTTGAATTACCTACACAAACCAGTCTGATTAATATGCATGGGCAAATATGGAGATATAAAAATTTCCTTGAAACACCAGCTAACTGACATAATTATGCACACGGGCAAGCATAAAGATGCAAATGTGTTCTCGAATTACCTGTCTACTGAAATCAGTGTGATAAACATGCATGGGCAAGTATTGAGATGGAGTCCCTGAATTATTGACAAATTGGAAGGATAACACACATGGCCAAATGTAGAAGTCAGGGCTTAAAACGTTCCGCGTCTGGGCGGAATTCTGCGATTTCGGTTTGTCAAAAAACAAACAACAACAAAATACGAAAGGAGCAAGGCATCCGTGATCGGCTTGCAAGTTATGGCCCCTGATTTGCTCCCGGACCCCCCTAGTTTCAGTGGTTTTTTCCTCCTCCTGTTTTAAGCCCTGAGAAGTATAAAGGTACCCTTGAATTACAAATTGGCCCAATTAACATACATAGGTAAATGTAGAGATGTAGATGTGTCGTTGACTTATCTACAAACCGGTTTGGTTAACCTACATGGAGATGTAAAGAAGTCGTTGAATTGCCTGTCAATTGGTCTGATTGACATACATGGGCAAATATAGATGTAAAAGAAACTGATGTTTCATTTTTCTTGATTTGTGCTACTACTAGTGTGACAGGACCACACTCTTACAGATTTACTTGAGTCAGTCCTGTTGGGTTCGTTCCTGTTTCTTTATTGTAAATCTCAGAATTCACAAGAGGCATAAATGTGACAGAAAATAAACCCTGAAACGCACCAAGAAACATTACTCAATAACTGTACCATAACTTATGTGCTTCAGTATTTACAAATCGCAATAAAGTCCATTTTCAAGTTGACTCAAAAATAAGTTTTAGAGTCACTGTAAACAAACTAACAAGCTAAATCAAAATGTAATAATGATTTTAAAAAAATAATGCCTAATACGAAAAAAAGAATCTAAACTAGACTTGATCTCAATCTAGACTAAAGAAATAATCCAAAATAGACTTACCCCATTTGTGGAATAAGGGTTATACACATAAAATGAGATGTTTTATCGTCAGTCACATCAGCTACAAGTGATCTCTCTACGTTTGCATCCTACACCAAGGAAAGGAATAGGCTTAATAACCCCCCCCAAAAAAAAACAAAAACTGGGCCTCAGACTGAATAGTTCTCCCTCACGTGCACACACTGAACATTTCTCTCTCACGTGCTGGTGTGTGTGCGCGCATGCGTGTGTCTCTCTCAAGCATCACTGAGTCACACTAGCAGTTGATGTTCAACTATTCAAAATGATCTTGCTTTATCTGTCCATTTGACACTGAGAAACCGCCTTTAGAAACAAATCTCTGCTGCTTCGATTGAATTTTCATCTAGTTTTCTGATGTCCAGCCTTCATAGGCTTTTATAGCATTTAATGGCCAGATCAAACATTTTATAGGATTTTGATTTTAAGGACTGTTGAGTTGGAGCGCCAGCGACCTTGAAATACCACTACTTTTATCGTTTCTTTACTTGTTCAGTCGAGCGGAGAGCGGGGCGCAAGCCCCTAGCTTCTGGAATTAAGCTCCCGACCTCTGTCGCCGGGGCGATCCGCTCTTTAGACCGTGTCAGGCGGGGAGTTTGACTGGGGCGGTACATCTGTCAAAAGGTAATGCAGGTGTCCTAAGGCGAGCTCAGCGAGAACGGAAACCTCGCGTAGAGTAAAATGACAAAAAGCTCGCTTGATTTTGATTTTCAGTACGAATACAGACCATGAAAGCGTGGCCTATCGATCCTTTTGACTTTAGGAGTTTTAAGCAAGAGGTGTCAGAAAAGTTACCACAGGGATAACTGGCTTGTGGCAGCCAAGCGTTCATAGCGACGTTGCTTTTTGATCCTTCGATGTCGGCTCTTCCTATCATTGCGAAGCAGAATTCGCCAAGCGTTGGATTGTTCACCCACTAATAGGGAACATGAGCTGGGTTTAGACCGTCGTGAGACAGGTTAGTTTTACCCAACTGATGACAAGTCGTTGCTACGGTAATTCTGCTCAGTGCGAGAGGAACCGCAGATTCAGACATTTAGTCCGGTTGCCATTTGATGATTTTTAGCATGACCTAAAAATATAGTAGGCTACTCATAATTGATCTCAGCGGTTTTGAGCTCTTTAGTGTCCATATATAAACATATCCAACTGATGCCACCCTGACACTGTTGAGCATTTTGAAAAATTCAACATGGCCGCCAAGATGGCGGCCTGAATTTTTAAAATAAGTGATATGACATTCTTGGTAATGCAGAACGCTATTTTTGAGACTGACTGCCCAAACCTATTATGCAGAAACGATCTTGAAACCCAAAAACATGTTTTAGTAAATGTGTGTATGTTTACATTTCCAAGATGGCCGCCAATATGGCGGCTGAAAGTAAGCGAGTAATGGCACATGTTCAGTTTTTCACACAAGTCGTAGTTTTTGCGACATACCAGCATGAAATGTTTCCTGTTTGACTCTGATACACACACAATACATTTGAAATATATCATGATGCCTGATTGTATGGTTATAACATAAAAATGGCCGCCAAATTTTGATAATCTTAACCGGGAGGACATCAAACATTCCTTTCTTTGGTTCGTTAAGGAATGGGGAGGGGGTGGGGTCCGATTTCTTTTATAATATAGTAGAATTGTACCTGGCTGTAAATTACATAAAATATAAACAGAATAAGTAGCGTTAACATTACATATTCAGAAAACTATCACAGAAACACAAAACACCAATACAGAATGTTACCCAATAAGGCTGTCAGAGCGTTGGAAAGTTTGTCCAGGGACACAGGAACAGGAGCAAAGACATGTCACTTGGATGACACATAAAAGCCATAACCTCACTGCACAGTCATGATGTGTTATGACAGTACTTGTTTTGTTTGGAGTAATGCAGTTATGACACTCAGAATGCGGCAAAATGTTTGATTTGTTTAGATACATGAATCAAGCGCAAAGCAGCTACATAGTACTTGTGGAGTCAGGTTCTTCTTTATCATCGTCTTCTCTTTCAAGGGCATCAGCGCGTTTGGTCCATGGATTCTGACAATTTTCATTTAGGTAACATTTACAAAAGACAGTACATGTCATTTGTGCAGTGGCACATCCACATCGTGTTGCTGAACAGGATTCAAAATTTGCAGCACCTCAGCAAGTGCGGCTTCAACTCCAGGAGGTAATCTGACCGCCAGTAAAGTTGTGTCAGCCTTGTGCCACCCAAAATCCGTTGGACAAACATTTGGAGGATCAGGACCCAGTGCTCCTTTCCAGATGCATGCCTACAGATGTGCACGTTTAACATTCTCATTAAAGGCTGCTTCTGTTGGTGGCAGTGATCTTAGCTTTGGAGTCACAGCTGCGTTTTCTTGATGTTTTCAAGAGCCATGCTTCAAACCTGATCTTGGACATTTCTGTGGTTTTGCAGCCATAGCAAGCACCAATAAACCGAGTACCGGTACACTGCTGGATGACGTGACTGAAATCAGCATCTGGTACCCCTAAGCTGTCGAGTGAAAATCCTTTTTGAAGAATTTTCAGAACTGTGGCCTTTCCAATGCCCCACATGTAAGACACTGCATCAAAGCCTGAGAGTGTGTGTGCTGCCAGAACGTTAGGGATTATAGGTACATGCTTTCTGACTGTCGCACAGATGTCACATATTATTTTCTGGGAGGTAGTGCCTTCCATCACAACAGCAGCCATGATCCTTTGAGACAGATAATAATGCAGGAGCAAAACAAATACATCTGTATCATCTGAAACAATCTTGATGGAGGTGTGTCCTTTTTGTGTTGCCCACACCATCTGTTGAGCTAAAATAACATCAGCTTCTTCATGCGTGGTTCACATATCATCAGCTAGAGATGAGATGCCGTTCTTGGCTTCTGTTGGGATGGGATCATGAGATGTCACTACGAGTTTGTGCTGAAGGATTCCTTGAACCTGAAGATCAAGTAGACCCTACCTTTTTCAGTAATTGTTCACAGATGATGGCAATCATCTGTGTTTTGTTGTTAGTCACTGTCAGGGTTACGTTTTGAGGAGGCAGAAGCGTGTCTGGTCTGAGCTGGTGACACCTTGTTGCTGTTTCCGCAGCTCGAGAGGATCTGGTTGTGCTCTTTATGCTGAATGGATAGTATCTATCAAATACAAGATTAACATCACTCTTTTAGTTTGGTAATGATGAAATTCAGGAAACTGTCGACATATGTTTCTACAGAACCTTAGGATGGCCAATAGACAATCCACAGCACTGCACAGCCATCTGTGATGACAACATCAACCTTCTGGCACGTACGAGTGGACTGATCAGACTGCAGAGTTCGTTTCAGTACAGACTTTGATGTGGAAGGTCTCAGGAGCACATTGTCCGTAAACATAGAAGTTGGAAAGGGTAGGCCTACAAGCTCATGCTGAAATAAATTTTCGAGAACAAGAACTCTTGTGCTCATCAGACCCATGACTCTGCTGTAGATGAGTTCTGTGTCAAACATGGTTCCAGATACTTTTTTCGTCGTTTTTTTTTTTTTTTTTTTTTTTTGCTAACAGCCATGGTGACGATCTTCGAACTTAGGGAATTATTGAACCCTTCAGGCCAGGTTCTTTCAAACTCCTGCATCTTTGTGATTCCCAGATCCAAGGCTTTGTCAACGTTGATGTTCTGATCGGAAATCATTCCAGTAGCGATGTTGACAATGCAGCTGTCTGTATGATCGTTTGGATTGAGTGGGTTGATGCATGTTTGAAGTTTCTTTTGAATTTTGTCTCCGTCTTTGGCATCAGACTGAATTTGTGCTGCCATTTCTTCTTTGTGGAATGTGACATTCTGTGGTTCAGTGTTTTTCCGTTCCTGAATTTCTGAGATGTCTTTGACCAGCTGATTGCAAATGTGGAGACTGAATGCCCATCTGGCTTGCGCATCAGGATTGAGGGTGATGCCGATCAAACCACCTGGACCATGCCCATACCTCATGAAGGTGGACTCGATGTACACATCTGACCAGATGCCGTTCCAGAGTCCAGCTTTATGGCGCATTACATGCTCTCCTTTAAGAAAATGCTCAAGGACCTCTTCTGGCAGGCGTTCCATTGATCTCAAATAATACAGGCTGTATCTGGCATAATTCCAATGACCTGCTGCAAAAAAGTAAGGTAACTTGGCTGCAACTGCCACCAGATGTAACGGCCAGTCTCCTCCTCTTTCAGCCTGACAAACAGCATGCTAATGAAGACAGGTTTGATAAGACTGTCAACCCATAGCTTTGTGGTTCTTCTCTTGGCTGAGGCATTTTCTAGCAGGGTGATGAGCTCACTGTGTTCAGTGACTTCGGACAAATTTTCACGAAGTAATTCTTCTGTTACCATTCTCAATGCTCGGCAGTTCTGCGGAAACTTCCCACTCAGCATGTTTGGTACTCCTCCAAATGCTACTTTCATCACCTCCTCAAGGCCAGAGTTTGCCATTACGGTGCCAATGCATCCCACAAAACTCATGAGCATGTGCATTCCACCCAGTCGAGGAATGATGTTGCTGAACATTTCCGGGTGTACCCATAGCACATTGATCATGATTCTGTAGAGTTGTTGGTCCACTGTGAAGACAGTGAAACTCTGTCCTGACAGCTTCATGATTCTCTGGGCCTCAGTCATTGCAGTCATCATTGTTGTTGGGTCTGAAGGTGTCATGTCAATCAAGGGCCGTACAGTTTTACTTAGTGGTTTGACTTCATGACCATGATCACGTGCATGTTTTGTATTGAAGCCTGCAAATTCTGGCGTTGACTCGTGTTCTGTGACATGTTTGGAAAAGTCGAAATCCAAATCATTTGCCCTTCTGAGCGAAATATTCTGCCTTGTCAGGATTTTCAGTGGCAGAACTGTGTGGCTGTGCACTGCTGGGGGCATGGCAGGTATTTTCGATCCCTTGAAGATATGAATTGGTGTTTTTGATGCAACTGGAGTCTGCAATTTAATTTTACTTATCCGTTTGATTTCTTCTTCATGCTTCTCAGAATCTGGCGTATTTGATTGGCTCTTTGTGAGCAAAAGAACAAGTGCATGTGCAGATTTAGGGCCATTGCAAGTATCTAGTGTTGTCCTGTTGTCAGTTTCAATCTCAGTGTACGCTGCTGCTGATGCTTTAAATCTTACAACTTCGTCATACGAACACGTGATAGCAAAGTCATGCATGGTTTGAAGCAGGTGCTTTTGCTGTACAAGCAGACCCAGGGCCACCTGTAACGGAGTAGGTGTGTTAGTGATGGAAGCAGTGACAATGCTATTCTGTATGCTTTCACAAATTTTTCTTTAACTGCATTCTCTGGAATGGAAAAATACAAAACAGTAAAATGCATAAATTTAAGACGCGTACATTTTCCCATAGTTCATATTTGTCAGATGAAATTAAAGAGCGGTACTAAAAGGAACAGCATGGTTTCAGTTTATAGGAGTTATCGTGCTCTCATCATAACAAATATTATTTGCAAGTAACAGACTTGTTGACAGTGCATTCAGTTCATGAGTCCAAAAGTTGAGCAAGTGTTCCAACTTGGAGTAAACTTTACAAGCAATTCAAACAATAAATAACACGTAAACACCTGCTCTCCTTTAAGAAAATGCTCAAGGACCTCTTCTGGCAGGCGTTCCATTGATCTCAAATAATACACGTACACTTACAGCATAAATATTTCTGTATTTGTTGTACACTGAACTCTTTAGTCCGGCAGAAAGCCACTGGCACCTCTTCAGAGCGTCCACATAATTGTTTTCAGCGGTTTTGGGTTCTTTAATATATGTACATTAAATATCCGACTGATGCCACCTTGTCATCATTGAGCATTTTTCAAAAAAATTAAATAAATAAAAATAAAAATAAGCGTTCTTCTTCCGTAGCCCACACGGTACACCCACAGTGGGTACACCATACGGCGCGTTGACCAGTCCCACGGCTTATCAGCTGCAACATCTCAGGAATGCGGTGTCAGGCATTACCGGTGTCGAGACTTCCGCCTCCCATTTCTGAGAGAGACCGGATACCGTATATCAGCCGAGTCTTTGTATGCAGTATTTTTAATTGCACAGCTATTGTTTGTAACTTTTAGTACATGTCTACACTTCTGTGTTTATCAAAGTCTGAAAACAGAACTTTTAAACCCAACAGGCATCTTTCTACAGACATATATATTTTGCTTGATTAGAAATCTACCGTGGGGATTTGTTTAACCGAGCCCAAATTCTAAACGGCGTCGACCCACAGGCCAGCTGTAGCGTGCAACGTTATCGTCTAAAACTTTGAAATGGAACTTTCCACGACAATGCATTCAGTCATAAGGTGAGTGTAAGCCTAACTGTTCTCCTGTTTTGTTTTGTTTTGATTTATTTGTTTGTTTTTCTGATCTTGACAACCCATGTCATAGCTAGGTGTTTACGCGTTATTTATTGTTTGAATTGCTTGTAAAGTTTATTCCAAGTTGGAACACTTGTTCATTTTTTGGACTCATTAACTGAATGCACTGTCAACAAGTCTGTTACTTGCAAATAATATTTGTTATGATGAGAGCATGATAACTCCTATAAACTGAAACCATGCTGTTCATATTTGTCAGATGAAGTTAAAGAGCGGTACTAAAAGGAACTATGGGAAAATGTAC
The DNA here is from genome assembly GCA_030674185.1 of Monoplex corrugatus. Taxonomy (NCBI): domain Eukaryota; kingdom Metazoa; phylum Mollusca; class Gastropoda; order Littorinimorpha; family Ranellidae; genus Monoplex; species Monoplex corrugatus. Next base: position 13,202 of record JAPXFY010001540.1, on the reverse strand, counting down.
GTGTCGTAAATGCATTTTACTGTTTTGTATTTTTCAGTTCCAGAGAATGCAGTTAAAGGAAAATTTGTGAAAACATACAGAATAGCATTGTCACTGCTTCCATCACTAAAGGGCCTATTAGACGTACAGGCCGACCGGACAGGTTTCTGGGCCGTGGGCAAGCCCAAGGCCAATCGTAACGTGTAATAAGAAAACCGTAGGAAAACGTCCGGCGAGCATCCGGTCCGCCTCTCGTCGCAAGCTCACAGGCGCTGCCTGTGAATTGGACGTCCGGCCATCTGGTTTCTTTTTTTCTACGCCGAGGCAGGACAACAACTGATTTCAAAATTATAGAAAATCACATCGTAGGTAAAAAAATAATGCCAGATTCGGAATCAGCGTATCAAAATTAGGCAAATGGCTCGCGTGGAACTCGTTTTGTTTTGTATTTAAAAAGTTACCCTTTTTTCTTCTTTTTAACTTTCTTTTAATTTCCTGTCTCTGTTTTTGGCATGCATTTCATCATTGACGATTCTGTCTGTAGCCTACTGTCGTTTTCCCACACACTGGCAGTTCATGAATGCAAAGCAGTGCGTTTTTCTTGTGTGAGTCTATTTATCGGAAATTATGGCGTCATGGAGCAAGGACTGCATTCTGCGTTTCATCGGCATGTATCATTCTTTTGAGTGTCTATGGAAAATTAAATCCAAAGAATATAGCAACAAACAATTAAAGGAAAAGGCTTACGAAAAACTTGTGCAGTTTTGTCAAGAATTTGATCCAAATGCAAACAAAGACACTGTGACAAAGAAAATAATCTGAGTTCTTTCCGGAAGGAATTGAAAAAGGAAGAGCAGTCATATTTGTCTGGAGCAGGAACAGATGAAATCTATGAGTCCAAGCTTTGGTATTTTAAGGATCTCATGTTCCTGAGGGATCAAGAAACTCCAAGAGTTGGCCGTTCGAACCTTGTAACATCCCAGCAAGCACGTCCAAGTGACAGGGAGTCGGATTCACAGGAAGCAGAGGTAAGTGATTGCAACAGCTGTCTGTCTGTCTTTCTTTGCAGAATACAATGTCCTTCAAAAGGAGTACTTGTCCTGCCATGGTACTTTCCCAGCTGTGTTAAAATACACCTTGAACGCGTCTCTCGCATTCTTAGCGTCTTCTGATGCGTTCCTACGCTGCACTGGTGAAACATCAACAACATTGGCACCTTCCACTCGAAGACCAGTTTGTATGTCATGGGTGCAGGGATCTTCAGTATCCAGAGAATCGGGTGGGGTGTAATGCGCAGGATTATTTCTTCGAAGGAAGTTGTGCAATACACAACATGCAAGAACCACAGACTCTATATTTTCAGGCTTCAGATTTATCCTCTGCTGGAGAACATGAAACCGCGATACCAGGATGCCGAAGACATTCTCAACAACTCGTCGAGCCCGAGATAGGCGATAGTTGAAAATCCTCTTCTCTTGATCCAGGTCTTTGGCATTATAGGGCTTCAAGAAATCTTTTCTTAGTGCAAACGCTTCATCAGAAATGAAGGCATGTGGTAATCCGTTGGCTGGGTTGATACCTGGTAGGTTCAATGACCCATCACAAAGTTTTCGGTGGAAGTCTGTGTTTTCTATAACCCCACCATCTGATACTCGGCCATTTGTTCCAAAATGAACGTAGAGCAGTTCATAGTTTGCATTTGCAATGGCCAAGAGTACCATGCTATGGAAATGTTTATAGTTGTAGAAGTAGGAACCTGCTCCACGTGGTGGAACGATGGCGACATGTTTACCATCGACTGAGCCCACACAGTTGGGAAACTGCCACATGTCTTCAAAAAGTTTGGCTTGTTGAAGCCATTCAGCTTCTGTTGAGGGGAACTGAAACACAATAATATAATACAAATAAGTTGTAGACCTGGACGTTGATTCCAGTTTGCTAAATATGCATTAAAGGGGACATGAGGTCACACTTGTACAGATCCGTGCCTGTGCCGTGTGCATGTGTTTGTAAGTGTGTGCATGTGTGTGTATGTGTGTGTGTTGTGTGTGCGTGTGAAAGAGAGAGAAAGAGAGTGTGTGTATGTGTATGTGTGTGCGTGTGTGAGACAGAAAGAGAGTGTGTGTGTGTCCATGCGCGGGCACATACGTGAGCATGTGTGTGGTGTGTGGAACTGAAAAAAATGTTCAGTCATTATGTTTTTAAACTGAAAAACAATTTTTTGTAATTTTATACTGAGGACGAATAAAGTATCTGAATCTCAATCTGAATCTGATCCTGTGCTGGTGTTTCGAACGACACTATGTAAACTCAAGTTCACGTGAAGAGCTGTATGAAAAAAAAATCATAAATCCAAACACAGATTTTCCACATTTTGTCTCGTTCTTTCCTACACTCTTTCCTTCCCTCCCCTTTTCTCTATCTGTCTCTTTCTACATCTCTCTCAATTGCTGTATAATTTTGATAGCTATTAGAAAAAGAAGAAGAAGAAGAAGACAACAACAACAAAAACCAAAACAAAAACAAAACGACGACGATGACCTCCATAGATCCCCAAAATCGATCATTAAAATACCTGTATTTATGAAGTTGGGCTACGTATCAACAAATTAATGCTAAGTTAATACACAGTGTAAGGTACTGTTTGTTTTCAAATAAACTTGTCCCGAGACCTCGTGTACTCTTTAAAATGAAAATGACTATCACATTCCCAATCCTTGTTCTTTCAGGAACCGTTGTCACCTGCAGCACAATCCGAAGCATCACTCAGCTTTGGTGGTCCTGAGGAGTCTGAAGATCAACAGGGAGAAGCGGCATCGCAGCCACTGATTTCCACTCAGTCAAGCCCAGGCATCCTAACAACACCAGCAGCTCCCCGCCCCCAACAAACGAAATACAACAGGAAAAGAAAATCTGACGATGAAATAGCGCGGGCAAGGCTTCTTAATCCTGTGCCAACGTCTCCTGAAGACGAGTTCGACGTTTTCGGTAAAAGTGTAGCATTCAGACTGAGAAATCTTTCACGTGATCAGAGAATTCATGCTCAAAAGTTTATTTCAGACATTCTGTATGAGGGTGAGCTAGGACAGTTATCTGCAGCAACAACTCCTGGCTTCATGCCCACGCGTGAAAGATCTTTTGTTCCATCCTATTCTAACAACCCAAATACAACTGTAGGCAATAGTGGCTACTATGACTCATACAGTCAATACAGTCAAAATTGAGATTTTGTCATAGAGTTTGGGTGGGGATGTTGAAGTATACACTTCTAATAATGTAACAAAAAACTAGTTAAATAGATACAACTGTCATTGAACAACTGACTGTAAATCAAGCAATCAAAGTGTTTGTTGAAACACGTTTCCTTCAGTATTGCTAATATGTTAATTAAAAGTACTACAATAGTTGCTTGCTTAATTTTTTTGGTTTTCTTTACATTGTACAGTTATTGACAATAAAATCTCAAAACAATCCATTTCTACAGGTTTTACGTGTTGAGTATGGTTTGAATCTTTTTCACAACCAAAGATCTAACAGAAGAAAAGATACTCGAAACATTCTGCAACTACGAATTTCTGATATCACTCTACTTTTTTACAGCAGGCTAGACACTCTTGCACTGGGAAGAACCTCATACATGCGATCTTACCTTCAAATAATCCTTGGCCAGAACGGCGAAGATTGCATCACAAGTTTCAGGGATGATCTGTGAAAGTGATGGTTCAGAAACACATGCCGAGAATTTGAGGTCCTGGTAACTCCTACCAGTGGCCAAGTAACGAAGAGTTACTGTGAGCCTTTCATGGACGCTTATAGCGGGTCTCATCACTGTTGATTTCTTGGAGATCAATGGTGTGACAAGAGACAAGAGATGCAAATATGTCTCTTCGTCCATTCTCATGAAGTTCTTGAAGTCTTCTGGAAAAGCTCTTATCTCCTGCAATACATTTGTATGTGACAGCGCATTCCTCTTCAATAGCCAATCCTTTGACCACATGAGGCGTTGTTTTCTTTTTTTCTTCTTTAAAATGACAAAAATTGCCAGATAATCCAAAACTGTTCCGTCCGCCATGATGCACACACGTGTGTGTGAAGTTTCACCCAGAGTGTGTTGATGGAGAGCTACAGCCGCCTTCAGGCCGATCGTTGCGTGTAATAATAAATCAGATTTCCTCGGCCGTACGGCTTGCCTACGGTCGAAAACCTGTCCGGTCTGCCTGTACGTCTAATAGGCCCTTTAACACACCTACTCCGTTACAGGTGGCACTGGGTGTGCTTGTACGGCAAAACCACCTGCTTCAAACCATGTATGACTTTGGTATCATGTGTTCGTATGACGAAGTTATAAGATTTAAAGCAGCAGCAGCAGCGCACACTGAGATTGAAACTGACAACAGGACAACACTAGATACCAGCAAAGGTCTTATGCAAGCTATTGGTGACAACTTTGACGCTAATATCTCTTGTCAAAATGGCCTTAAATCTACACATGCACTTGCTCTTTTGCTCACACAAAGCCAGTCAAATACGCCAGATTCTGAGGAGCAGGAAGAAGAAATCAAACGGATAAGTAAAATTGAATTGCAGATTCCAGTTGCATCAAAATTTCCAATTCATATCTTCAAGGGATCGAAAAAACCTGCCATGCCCCCAGCAGTGCACAGCCACACAGTTCTGCCACTGAAAATCCTGACAAGGCAGGATATTTCGCTCAGAAGGGCAAATGATTTGGATTTCGACTTTTCCAAACATGTCACAGAACACGAGTCAACGCCAGAATTTGCAGGCTTCAATACAAAACATGCACGTGAGCATAGTCATAAAGTCAAACCAGCTAGTAATACTGTGCACCGGCCCTTGATTGACATGACACCTTCAGACCCAACAACAATATGACTGCAATGATTGAGGCCCAAAGAATCACGAAGCAATCAGGACAGAGTTTCACTGTCTTCACAGCGGACCAACAACTCTACAGAATCATGACCAATGTGCTATGGGTACACCCGGAAATGTTCAGCAACTTCATTCCTCGACGGGGTGGAATGTACATGCTCATATGTTTTGTGGGATGCATTGGCATCTTGATGGCAAACTCTGGCCTTGAGGAGGTGATGAAAGTAGCATTTGGAGGAGTACCAAACATGCTGAGTGGGAAGAAGTTTCCGCAGAACTGCCGAGCATAGAGAATGGTAACAGAAGAATTACTTCGTGAACATTTGTCCGAAGTCACTGAGCACGGTGAACTCATGACCCTGCTGGAAAATGCCTCAGCCCAGAGTAGAACCACAAAGCTATGGGCTGACAGTCTCATCAAACCTGTCTTCATTAGCATGCTGTTTGTCAGGGCTGAAAGAGAAGGAGACTGGCCGTTACATCTGGTGGCAGTTGCAGCCATGTTACCATACATTTTTGCAGCAGGTCATTGGAATTGTGCCAGATACAGCCTGCATTATTTGAGATCTATGGAACGCCTGCCAGAAGAGGCCCTTGAGCGTTTTCTTAAAGGAGAGCACGTAATGCGCCATAAATCTGGCACAGCATCTGGTCAGATATGTACATCGAGTCCACCTTCATGAGGTATGGGCATGGTCCAGGTGGTTTGATCGGCATCACCCTCCATCCTGGTGCACAAGCTAGATGGGCACTCAGTCTCCACACTTAAAATCAGCTGATCAAAGACATCTCAGAAATTCAGGAACGGAAAAACACTGAACCACAGAATGTCACATTCCACAAAGAAGAAATGGCAGCACGGATTCAGTCTAATGCCAAAGACAGAGACAAAATTCAAAAGAAACTTCAAACGTGCATCAACCCACTCAATCCAAACGATCATACAGACAGCTGCATTGTCAACATCGCTACTGGAATGATCTCCAATCAGAACGTCAACGTTGACAAAGCCTTGGATCTGGGGATCACACAGATGCAAGAGTTTGAAAGAACCTGGCCAGAAGGGTTCAATAATTCCCTAAGTTCGAAGATCATCACCATGGCTGTTAGAAAAAAAAACGATGAAAAAAGGATCTGGAACCAACCATGGTTGATACAGAACTCATCTACAGCAGAGTCATGGGTCTGATGAACACAAGAATTCTTGGATCTTGAAAATTTATTTCAACATGAGCTTGCACCCATTCCAACTTCCATGTTTACAGACAATGGGCTCCTGAGACCTTCCACATCAAAGTCTGTACTGAAACGAACTCTGCAGTCTGATCAGTCCACTCGTACGTGCCAGAAAGCTGATGTTATCATAGATGGCTGTGCAATGCTGTGGACTGTCTACTGACCATCCTAAGGTTCTGCACAAACATATGTCTACAGTTTCCTGAATTTCATCATTACCAAACTAAAAGAAAGTGATGTTTATCTCGTCTTTGATAGATACTATCCATTCAGCATAAAGAGCACCGCCAGATCCTCCTGAGCTGCGGAAACAGCAACAAGGCGTCACCAGCTCAAGCCAGACACGCCTCTGCCTCCTCAAAACGTAACCCTGACAGTGACTGACAACTAAACACAGGTGATTGCCATCATCTGCGAACAATTACTGAAAAAGATACTTGATCTTCAGGTTCAAGGAATCATTCAGCACAAACTCATAGTGACATCTCATGATCCCATCCCAACAGAAGCCAAGAACGGCATCTCATCTCTAGCTGATGATATGTGAACCACGCATGAAGAAGCTGATGTTATTTTAGCTCAACAGATGGTGTGGGCAACAAAAAAAGGACACACCTCCATCAAGACTGTTTCAGATGATACAGATGTGTTTGTTTTGCTCCTGCATTATTATCTGTCTCAAAGGATCACGGCTGCTGTTCTGATGGAAGGCATTACCTCCCAGAAAACAACATGTGACATATCTGCGACAGTCAGAAAGCATGAAGATATCTACCCTGACCTTCTGGCAGCACACGCACTCTCAGGCTGTGATACAGTGGCTTACATTGGGGCATTGGAAAGGCCACAGTTCTGAAAATTCTTCAAAAAGGATTTTCACTCGACAACTTATGGGAACCAGATGCTGATTTCAGTCACGTCATCCAGCAGTGTACTCGGTTTATTGGTGCTTGCTATGGCTGCAAAACCACAGAAATGTCCAAGATCAGGTTTGAAGCATAGCTCTTGAAAACATCAAGAAAAGCAGCTGTGACTCCAAAGCTAAGATCACTGCCATCACAGAAGCAGCCTTTAATGAGAATGTGAAACGTGCACATCAACAGGCATGCATCTGGAAAGGAGCACTGGGTCCTGATCCTCCAAATGTTTGTCCAACGGATTTTGGGTGGCACAAGGCTGACACAACTTTACTGGCGGTCAGATTACCTCCTGGAGTTGAAGCCGCACCTGCTGAGGTGCTGCAAATGTTGAAGTGTGGCTGCAGCACAGAGGAACCCTGTTCAACAGCACGATGTGGATGTGCCACTGGACAAATGACATGTACTGTCTTTTGTAAATGTTAACTTAATGAAAATTGTCAGAATCCGTGGACCAAACGCGCTGATGCCCTTGAAAGAGAAGACGAAGAAGAAGAAGAAGAACCTGACTCCACAAGTATTATGTAGCTGCTTTGCTCGTGATTCATAGATCCAAACAAATCAAACATTTTGCCGCATTTTGTGTGTCATAACTGCATTACTCCAAACAAAACAAGTACTGTCATAACACATCATGACTGTGCAGTGTGGTTATGGTTTTTATGTGTCATCCAAGTGACATGTCTTTGCTCCTGTTCGTGTGTCCCTGGACAGACTTTCCAACGTTCTGACAGCCTTACTGGGTAACATTCTGTATTGGTGGTTTGTGTTTCTGTGACAGTTTTCTGAATATGTAATGTTAACGCTACTTATTCTGTTTATATTTTATGTAATTTACAGCCAGGTACAATTCTACTTTATTATAAAAGAAATCAGACCCCACCCACTCCCCATTCCTTAACGAACCAAAGAAAGGAATGTTTGATGTCCTCCCGGTTAAAAGATTGTCTAAATTTGGCAGCCATTTTTATGCTATAAACATACAATCAGGCATTAAGATATATTTCAAATGTATTGTATGTGTTTGAGAGTCAAACAGGAAATATTTCATGCTGGCATGTCGCAAGAACTATCGACTTGTGTGAAAAACTGAACATGTGCCATTACTCGCTTACTTTCAGCCGCCACATTGGCGGCCATCTTGGAAATGTAAACATACGCACATCTACTAAAACATGTTTTTGGGTTTCAAGATCATTTCTGCATAATAAGTTTGGGCAGTCAGTCTAAAAAAAATAGCGTTCTGCATTACCAAGAATGTCATATCACTTATTTTAAAAATTCAGGCCGCCATCTTGGCGGCCATGTTGGATTTTTCAAAATGCTCAACAGTGTCAGGGTGGCATCAGTTGGATATGTTATATATGGACACTAAAGAGCTCAAAACCGCTGAGATCAATTATGAGTACTATATTTTTAGGTCATGCTAAAAATCATCAAATGGCAACTGGAATATTTCCCTCTCTCTCTGTTAGGTTCCTGTCCAATTTCTTGCGTAAAAGTGAATTCCTCGTTATTTTTCTCTCCATTTTAGTTTCTAATTTCACTATTGCTATATGGAAAATATGTACCTGTTCTCTCTTTCAGGTTTTTGTCTACATGTTGTGAGGAAAGATTCCTTGTATTTCTTCAAAATGACAACTCATCAGAAAGAGAATCAGTGCATCTGTGCACATGAACACCAAATTACACACACACACATGCACGTAAATGTGCACACCCACACACATTCGTGCGTGCATGCATATGCACGCACACACAGACCCACACATATATACACACACACACATACGTACACACACACACGTCATACCCATGTCTACACAAAGACTGCCACTTCCCCATCCTATGCTCTTCAGCAAAGAGAAACATAACATTAAAGCATTTGAACAAAATTCCAAGAACATGTGCATGATAAAACTTAACCAAAATCAATAATTAGAAAATTAAAATCAAGCACACATACATACACGTTCTACACAAGCGCACACAAAGATCACATATTGTTATTGTTGTTTAAAGCCCAGCCGACTGCGTAGAGCAATATCAGGGCTGTAACTGCTTCAAAACATACCAAACTTCCAACAGGAAGAAAAAAAAAATTAAGTACACATATCAATGCATTCACAAACATAAGCTAAGGACATGTCCCTGGCCATGACCACTCCATCCAATTTAACGCACAGGGGATTTAAAAAACACCTGAATACAAATTTAAGCATACCTAAGGACACCAAAACATATAAAAATGGGCATAAAGTACCTAAAGTACCACATCTCACCTCCCTAGAGCCAAAAATGTGCTTAATACATGCACCCAATTATCAATCCTAAGAAAAGGTATGATAGACTGTATTGAACACGTACAGGTGAATGGACCAGCAAGGCAGAAAATGATAGGAAGAAATGACAAAGCAAAGGAACAAGGCAGAAACATAGTGAGTGACAGAAAAGAGGGAATTTTTAGCACGGAATTTCCAGGAGGTGGGAATAATATTTATACTGAAATAGCCACCGGCCTCCCTACGGGGGTGATTGCTGCAAGTCTCTCTTGCTTTTTATGATCCAGCACGAATCAGTGAAGACCATAATATCATCGCTGCATGTTTTTTTCAATCCATCATGAAGTAGAGAAGACCGACACTGCCTGTGTCAAGTATTGCTTTCTTAACCCTTTGACTCCCACACCCTATCCACAAACTGCAAAAACTTAACCCTTTGATTCCCTCATCCGATCCACCAGCTTTCTGCAGGAAGCTGGTGGATAGGGTGAGGGAGTCAAAGGGTCAAATTTTTGCTTTGCTAGTATGGTTGACAATGCAGGATGCAGGTGGACAGAGTGCGGGAGTCAAAGGGTTAAACAATTCCTGATGAAACAGTGAAAATTATGACAACTGCACAAGTTTCTGACACCGTTAATGGTGCACAATGTGCAAGCAGGAGGGTCACAATGACACACCATCACATAATTTGTGCACACTGTAGGTGTCCCATGCCACAGGCCGCAAGAGTCACGAACCAGCCGAGATCATTCCAGAAATACAGGTTTGCTGTTGGCACATTGAAATCCACTTTGTCGCAAGATCATCAACACTTTTTCTTCGACTCATTTTTTTCTTCTTTTTTTTGCATTTTTCTTTAGGTACTTTTTTTCTTTTTCTTCTTTTTTCTTTCTTTTTTTCTTTCGGTTTAGTGTTCGCTTTTTTTCCCGTCTTTACCATTTTTTTGTCATATTTTTTTAAAATGCACGGCCACACCCACTCCACATACACACACAGAGTACTAAACTTTTCCAATTATAAAACCAGCTTGAAAATAGCTGCATTCCCATCTTGAGTGTACAATCAACTAGTGTGCTGGACTTTTGATGGACATCACATCATGGGGGTCAGAACTTTTTAAGCATGTTTCAATCACAAAACCAGCCTGAAGACAGGATCATTCCCCTCTAAGTGGGAGGCTACCTTCAGTATGCTGGGCCTTGATGGTTGCCACGTCACATCACTATTAGCACTGAACTATTCCCATCACGAAATCAGCCTGAAGATAAGTCGCATCTTGAGTGTGCTACCATCTAGAGTGTGCTGGTTGATGAACATCATGTCATGGTCAGAACTGAACTATTCCCATCACAAAACCAGATTGAAGGTAGTTACATCTTGGGTGTGCTACCATCTAGAGTGTGCTGGTTGATGAACGTCACGTCATGGTCAGCACTGAACTATTCCCATCTCAAAATACATCTAACACCTTGCTCACCATGAAAAAAAAATGGAAAGACCTAGCTCACCATGAAAAAAAAAATGGAAAGAAAATTAAATAAACATATCAATGGATTCATGCACATAATTTAAGGATGCTTCCTCGTCATTGAACATTTTTTCCAATTCATTACCAGTGGGTTTAAAAGAATAAACCTGAATATAAATATATGAATATATCTAAGTACACAAAAACATACATAAAAATTGGCCAATTTACCCTAAATTGCTTCTCCACATCACATTTTTTCAAAACCAAAGTTGCACTTAAACATGTTCCCAATAATAAGTTCTAACTAGAATGCATTGTTCTTGTTATTTTTGTTTAAAGCCCATCTGACTGCATAGAGTCATATCAGGGCTAAACCTTTTGAAAACAAACATAACACTTCAAACAGAAAAAAAAGTAAAAGAAAATTTAAGTACATGTATTAATGCATTCGTGCATAATCTTAGCAGATATTCCTGGCATTGACCACTCCATCCAATTTCTCACACAGGGGATTGAAAAACATACCAGAATACATATTAAAACAGAAGTAAGGACATTAAAACATATATAACTATGGAAATAAATTATATGAATTGCTTCCCTATATCACATTTTTGTAGAGCCAAAAATGCACAAAATACAGGTTACCCAATTATTACTCCTGAGAGAAAATATGTAAGATTTTATTGAACACATACAGCTGAATGGACTAGCAAGGCAGAAAATGATAGGAAGAAATGTGAAATTTTTTTTTAGCACAGCATTTCCGGAAGGTGGGGATACTATATACTGAAAGAGCCTGCAGCATTCCCACAGGAGGATACACACACATTAACACATAACAATAATAATAATAATAATGATAATAATAATAATAATAGTACTACTACTAATAATGTTTATTATTGTTATATTATCATCATTATTATTATTATTACTATTATTATCATTATTATTGTTTAAAGCCAAACCAATTATACAGAAACATGTCAGGGCTATAATCATCTCAAAATACACCCAACACCCTGCTCACCAAAAATACATTTAATACATGTACCCAATTATCAATCCTAAGAGAAAGTACACAGGATTTTATTAAACACATACAGGTGAATGGACCAGCAAGACAGAAAATGATAAAAATAACAAAGCAAATGAGCAAGGCACAAACAGAGTGATAAAAAAGAGGAAATTTCTAGCACAGAATTTCCAGAAGGTGGGGATACTAATATACTGAAAGAACCCCCGCCATCCCTACAAGGGTGGCATTAAAACAAAATGATATGAGAACCACACACACACACACACTCTCCCTCGCCCTCACTCACTCACTCACACTGTAATATTAACAAAACGCAAACACATACACTCAGAATATTAACAGAAAACTAATCATAATCAAGCGCACACACACACACACACACACACTTTTATATCAATTAACAAAACACAAACAGACAAACGGAATATTAACAGAAAAATAATAATCAAGCACACACACACACACACACACACACACACACACACACACACACACACACACACACACTTACTTTTATATCAATTAACAAAACACAAACATACACACAGAAAGAACATAACAGGAAAATAATGATCATCTAGTGCATATGCACATGCACACACACATACACACACACACACACACACACACACACATGAAAGACATGGTCAAACACATACACACAAATACACATGTACAATACTCAGATGCACATTCACAAAAGATAATGATGAAATAATCATTCTTCATTTTGACATCAGCAAACAACTACTTTACTACTACTACTACTACTACTACTACTACTACTACTACTACTACTAATGATAACAATGATAATAATAATAATAATAATAATAATAATAATAATAATAATAATAAATATGACGCTGAAAATAATAGTTATTATTATTTATATTTTTATCATCATTATTATTAGTGTTATCAGTAGAAGTGGTAGTAGTAGTAGTAACAGTATCATTAGTATTGTATCACTGTTTAAAGTCATACCAATTGCACAGAGCCGTATCAGGGATATAACCATCTCAAAATACATCTAACACCTTGCTCACCCTGGAAAAAAAAGAATGGAAAGAAAATTACATAAACATATCAATGTATTCATGCATATAATTTAAGGATACATCCCTGTCATTGAACATTTTGTCCAATTCATTACCAGTGGGTTTAAAAGAACAAACCTGAATGTATGAATATATCTAAGTACACAAAAACATACATAAAAATTGGCCAATTTATCCTAAATTGCTTCTCCACATCACATTTTTTCAAAACCAAAGTTGCACTTGATACATGTACCCAATAATAAGTTCCAACTAGAATGCATTGTTATTGTTATTTTTGTTTAAAGCCCAGCCGACTGCGTAGAGTCATATCAGTGC
>JAPXFY010001539.1:30000-35190 GCA_030674185.1 Monoplex corrugatus | reverse complement strand
GCAGGGGGGAGGGGGACACACAGACAGCAAGACCACAACAGTGGACTGTGGCAGGGGGGAGGGGGACACACAGACATCAAGAACACAACAGTGGACTCTGGGGCAGGGGGGAGGGGGACACACAGACAGCAAGAACACAACAGTGGACTGTGGGGCAGGGGGGAGGGGGACACACAGACAGCAAGAACACAACAGTGGACTGTGGGGCAGGGGGGAGGGGGACACACAGACACCAAGAACACAACAGTGGACTGTGGGGCAGAGGGGAGGGGGACACACAGACAGCAAGAACACAACAGTGGACTGTGGGGCAGGGGGGAGGGGGACACACAGACAGCAAGAACACAACAGTGGACTGTGGTGCAGGGGGGAGGGGGACACACAGACAGCAAGAACACAACAGTGTACTGTGGGGCAGGGGGGAGGGGGACACACAGACAGCAAGAACACATCAGTGGACTGTGGGGCAGGGGGGAGGGGGACACACAGACAGCAAGAACACAACAGTGGACTGTGGGGCAGAGGGGAGGGGGACACACAGACAGCAAGAACACAACAGTGGACTGTGGGGCAGGGGGGAGGGGGACACACAGACAGCAAGAACACAACAGTGGACTGTGGGGCATGGAGGAGGGGGACACACAGACAGCAAGAACACATCAGTGGACTGTGGGGTAGGGGGGAGGGGGACACACAGACAGCAAGAACACAACAGTGTACTGTGGGGCAGGGGGGAGGGGGACACACAGACAGCAAGAACACAACAGTGGACTGTGGGGCAGGGGGGAGGGGGACACACAGACAGCAAGAACACAACAGTGGACTGTGGGGCAGGGAGGAGGGGGACACACAGACATCAAGAACACAACAGTGGACTGTGGGGCAGGGGGGAGGGGGACACACAGACAGCAAGAACACAACAGTGGACTGTGGGGCAGGGGGGAGGGGACACAAAGACAGCAAGAACACAACAGTGTACTGTGGGGCAGGGGGGGGGAGGAGGACACACAGACAGCAAGAACACAACAGTGGACTGTGGGGCAGAGGGGAGGGGAACACACAGACAGCAAGAACACAACAGTGGACTGTGGGGCAGAGGGGAGGGGGACACACAGACAGCAAGAACATAACAGTGGACTGTGGGGCAGGGGGGAGGGGGACACACAGACAGCAAGAACACAACAGTGGACTGTGGGGCAGTGGGGAGGGGACACACAGACAGCAAGAACACAACAGTGGACTGTGGGGCAGGGGGGAGGGGACACACAGACAGCAAGAACACAACAGTGGACTGTGGGGCAGGGGGAGGGGACACACAGACAGCAAGAACACAACAGTGGACTGTGGGGCAGGGGGGAGTAGGACACACAGACAGCAAGAACACAACAGTGGACTGTGGGGCAGTGGGGAGGGGGACACACAGACAGCAAGAACACAACAGTGGACTGTGGGGCAGGGGGGGAGGGGGACACACAGACAGCAAGAACACAACAGTGGACTGTGGGGCAGGGGGGAGTGGGACACACAGACAGCAAGAACACAACAGTGGACTGTGGGGCAGGGGGGAGGGAGGACACACAGACAGCAAGAACACAACAGTGGACTGTGGGACAGGGAGGAGGGGAGGGGGACACACAGACAGCAAGAACACAACAGTGGACTGTGGGGCAGGGGGGGAGGGGGACACACAGACATCAAGAACACAACAGGACTGGGGGCAGGGGGGGGGGATGGGGACACACATACAGCAAGAACACAACAGTGGACTGTGGGGCAGGGGGGGGAGGGGAGGAGGACACACAGACAGCAAGAACACAACAGTGGACTGTGGGTGGGGAGGAGAGGGGAGGGGGACACACAGACAGCAAGAACACAACAGTGGACTGTGGGCAGGGGGGGGGGAGGGGGGGGAGGGGGGATGGGACACACAGTAAGCAAGAACACAACAGTGGACTGTGGGACAGGGGGGGGAGGGGAGGGGACACACAGACAGCAAGAACACAACAGTGGACTGTGGGACAGGGGGGGAGGGGAGGGGGACACACAGATAGCAAGAACACAACAGTGGACTGTGGGGCAGGGGGGTGGGGAGTGAGGGAGGGAGGGGGACACACAGACAGCAAGAACACAACAGTGGACTGTGGGACAGGGGGGGAGGGGAGGAGGACACACAGACAGCAAGAACACAACAGTGGACTGTGGGGCAGGGGGGGAGGGGAGGGGGACACACAGACAGCAAGAACACAACAGTGGATTGTGGGACAGGGGGGGGAGGGGAGGGGACACACAGACAGCAAGAACACAACAGTGGATTGTGGGACAGGGGGGGAGGGGAGGGGGACACACAGACAGCAAGAACACAACAGTGGATTGTGGGACAGGGGGGGAGGGGAGGGGGACACACAGACAGCAAGAACACAACAGTGGATTGTGGGACAGGGGGGGAGGGGAGGGGGACACACAGACAGCAAGAACACAACAGTGGATTGTGGGACAGGGGGGGGGGGGGGGGGTGGGAGGGGGAGGGGACACACAGACAGCAAGAACACAACAGTGGATTGTGGGACAGGGGGGGAGGGGAGGGGGACACACAGACAGCAAGAACACAACAGTGGACTGTGGAGCAGGGGGGGAGGAGAGGGGGACACACAGACAGCAAGAACACAACATTAAAACTGAACTTAGCCTTATCTCTACCACCACATTGGCTAAGTGTTCTTCCCTTCCTCTGTCTGTCTCTCTGCTTGGGACAGGGGAGGAGGGGAGGGGGACACACAGACAGCAAAAACACAACAGTGGACTGTGGGGCAGGGGGGAGGGGGACACACAGACAGCAAGAACACAACAGTGGACTGTGGTGCAGGGGGGGGGATGGGGACACACAGACAGCAAGAACACAACAGTGGACTGTGGGGCAGGGGGGGAGGGGAGGGGACACACAGACAGCAAGAACACAACAGTGGACTGTGGGACAGGGGAGGAGAGGAGTGGGACACACAGACAGCAAGAACACAACAGTGGACTGTGGGGCAGTGGGGAGGGGGACACACAGACAGCAAGAACACAACAGTGGACTGTGGGGAGAGGGAAGGGGGACACACAGACAGCAAGAACACAACAGTGGACTGTGGGGCAGGGGGGAGGGGGACACACAGACAGCAAGAACACAACAGTGGACCGTGGGACAGGGGGGAGGGGGACACACAGATATCAAGAACACAACAGTGGACTGTGGGGCAGGGGGGAGGGGGACACACAGACAGCAAGAACACAACAGTGGACTATGTGGCAGGGGGGAGGGGGACACACAGTCAGCAAGAACACAACAGTGGACTCTGGGGCAGGGGGGAGGGGGACACACAGACAGCAAGAACACAACAGTGGACTGTGGGGTAGGGGGGAGGGGGACACACAGACAGCAAGAACACAACAGTGGACTGTGGGGCAGGGGGGAGGGGGACACACAGACAGCAAGAACACAACAGTGGACTGTGGGGCAGGGGGGAGGGGAGGAGGACACACAGACAGCAAGAACACAACAGTGGACTGTGGGACAGGGGGGGAGGGAGGGGGACACACAGACAGCAAGAACACAACAGTGGACTGTGGGACAGGGGGGGAGGGGAGGAGGACACACAGACAGCAAGAACACAACAGTGGACTGTGGGACAGGGGGGAGGGGAGGAGGACACACAGACAGCAAAAACACAACAGTGGACTGTGGGGCAGGGGGGAGGAGGACACACAGACAGCAAGAACACACAGTGGACTGTGGGGCAGGGGGGAGGGGGACACACAGACAGCAAGAACACAACAGTGGACTGTGGGGCAGGGGGGAGGGGGACACACAGACAGCAAGAACACAACAGTGGACTGTGGGGCAGGGGGGAGGGGGACACACAGACAGCAAGAACACAACAGTGGACTGTGGGGCAGGGGGGGAGGGGGACACACAGACAGCAAGAACACAACAGTGGACTGTGGGGCAGGGGGAGGGGACACACAGACAGCAAGAACACAACCGTGGACTGTGGGGCAGGGGGGGAGGGGAGGGGGACACACAGACAGCAAGAACACAACAGTGGACTGTGGGGCAGGGGGGAGGGGGACATACAGACAGCAAGAACACAACAGTGGACTGTGGGGCAGGGGGGAGGGGGACACACAGACAGCAAGAACACAACAGTGGACTGTGGGGCAGGGGGGAGGGGGACATACAGACAGCAAGAACACAACAGTGGACTGTGGGGCAGGGGGGAGGGGGACACACAGACAGCAAGAACACAACAGTGGACTGTGGGGCAGGGGGGGAGGGGGACACACAGACAGCAAGAACACAACCGTGGACTGTGGGGCAGGGGGGGAGGGGGACACACAGACAGCAAGAACACAACAGTGGACTGTGGGGCAATGATCTACTTGTGTCTGCCTCCATCAAGACTATCTCGTTTGTTTTCTTTGCTGTCCATGGAACTGTCAACATTCTTAGAAGCTACAGTCAAGCGAAACACAGGTTGGAATAGCGCACTTGTCTTCAAGATTTTCATGTTCGTGACGTGTTTGCAGTCCGGCTGAATTGTCTGGCTGATCAAGGACAAGCCAGTTAACGGTTGAAAAATTTAGAAGAAAAAAAAAACGGCAAAAAAGAAAAGCAATGGGCAGCTGGATACACGTAATGAACCACGACAAAGTCCGCAACATTTCGACTGTCTGAAAAAAACAACAACAAACAAACAAAAAAACAACAAAATCAGCACCACACACGCTTTCAAAGACAACGACAACAACAACAACAACAAAAATAGCGACATCTCACAAGCCTCTAACCCAAGCAGCAAGGGACATCACTCTTAAGTAGAGTACAAAATGGGACCCAAACAAACCAAAAACAAAATAAACAACAACAAAAAAGAAAGAAAGAAATTTAAAAACAAAACAAAAGAAAACGAAGAAGAAAGAAAGAAAGATGAGCACAAATGAACTTCCCAAAATGCCAGCATCCTTGAAAACACAAAAGAAAAATAAACACTGACGAACACTCCTCTCGGCTTATCTGAAACAGAACCCGTTCAAAAATCAGAACGTTTCATTTCCCAAGATTAATAGCATTAGTGCCCACAGGGCCTGCCTTACAGCTAGTCCCTGCATGTTATTACAGCCGTTAAATTAGTGTCCATCAGTAGCCGGTTT
>JAPXFY010001539.1:2500-22500 GCA_030674185.1 Monoplex corrugatus | reverse complement strand
GATAAGACACGTGGGCTATTTCAGTGAGCACAGTGACACCTGTTGTTGTGTTGTGTCCTGTGATAAGACACGTGGGCTATTTCAGTGAGCACAGTGCCACCTGTTGTTGTGTTGTGTCCTGTGATAAGACACGTGGGCTATTTCAGTGAGCACAGTGCCACCTGTTGTTGTGTTGTGTCCTGTGATAAGACACGTGGGCTATTTCAGTGAGCACAGTGCCACCTGTTGTTGTGTTGTGTCCTGTGATAAGACACGTGGGCTATTTCAGTGAGCACAGTGCCACCTGTTGTTGTGTTGTGTCCTGTGATAAGACACGTGGGCTATTTCAGTGAGCACAGTGCCACCTGTTGTTGTGTTGTGTCCTGTGATAAGACACGTGGGCTATTTCAGTGAGCACAGTGCCACCTGTTGTTGTGTTGTGTCCTGTGATAAGACACGTGGGCTATTTCAGTGAGCACAGTGCCACCTGTTGTTGTGTTGTGTTGTGATAAGACACGTGGGCTATTTCAGTGAGCACAGTGCCACCTGTTGTTGTGTTGTGTCCTGTGATAAGACACGTGGGCTATTTCAGTGGGGACAGCAGTGCCACCTGTTGTTGTGTTGTGTCCTGTGGTAGAACACGTGGGCTATTTCAGTGAGCACAGTGCCACCTGTTGTTGTGTTGTGTCCTGTGATAAGACACGTGGGCTATTTCAGTGGGGACAGCAGTGCCACCTGTTGTTGTGTTGTGTCCTGTGATAGAACACGTGGGCTATTTCAGTGAGCACAGTGCCACCTGTTGTTGTGTTGTGTCCTGTGATAAGACACGTGGGCTATTTCAGTGAGCACAGTGCCACCTGTTGTTGTGTTTGTGTCCTGTGATAGAACACGTGGGCTATTTCAGTGGGGACAGTGCCACCTGTTGTTGTGTTGTGATAAGACACGTGGGCTATTTCAATCAGCACAGTGCCACCTGTTGTTGTGTTGTGTCCTGTGATAGAACACGTGGGCTCTTTCAGTGGTGACAGTGCCACCTGTTGTTGTGTGTGTCCTGTGATAGAACACGTGGGCTATTTCAGTGGTGACAGTGCCACCTGTTGTTGTGTTGTGTCCTGTGATAGAAAACGTGGGCTATTTCAGTGGTGACAGCAGTGCCACCTGTTGTTGTGTTGGGTCCTGTGATAGAACACGTGGGCTATTTCAGTGGTGTCAGTGCCACCTATTGTTGTGTACTGTGATAGAACACGTGGGCTATTTCAGTGAGCACAGTGCCACCTGTTGTTGTGTTGTGTCCTGTGATAGAACACGTGGGCTCCTTGGCACACGAAAAGATTTACCTCTCCCAACAAAACATACAAATGAAGAACTCCCATCTGTATTCTCCAACTATTTCACCACCAAAATACAAACTCTTCGTGACAGGCTTGACAGGACACCCTGTCAACCATGCCCACCTGACCCTTCCTTCTCTGGCACACCTCTTACTACTTTTACCCCAGTCTCACAAGAAGAAATTCTCAACACAATCAGATCCATGTCGTTCAAAACCTGCGAGCTGGATCCTCTTCCAGGTTCTCTCTACGCCGACTGTCTCCCTACTCTTCTCCCATTCATCACTGACATCATCAACACTTCTCTTCAAACTGGAACTGTCCCTGATTCTTTCAAGTCTGCTATTGTTCACCCTCTCCTCAAGAAACACAATTTAGATCCAAATGAACTGAAAAATTACCGGCCTATCTCTAATCTCTCTTTCTTGTCAAAACTCCTTGAAAAAGTCGTCCTCAACCAGCTGAACTCTCACCTGTCTGCCAACAATCTCCTCAATCCTTTCCAGTCAGCCTACCGCCAGTGCCATAGCACTGAAACTGCCCTACTACACATTCTCAACAATCTCCTCCTTGCAACTGATACTGGCAAAGTCTCTCTCCTCACACTCCTTGATCTGTCTGCAGCCTTTGATACCATTGATCATGGTATTCTCCTTTCTAGACTTCATCATACTTTTGGCATCTCTGACATTGCTCTGTCTTGGTTCACTTCATACCTATCCAACAGAAAACAAACCGTTCTCATCAATGGCACTTACTCTCAACCTGCATACCTGACCTGTGGTGTTCCACAAGGATCTGTCCTTGGCCCTGTTCTTTTCACTCTTTACACCTCCCCCCTGTCCACCATCATCAACTCCCATTCTATAAAACACCACTTCTATGCTGATGACACCCAACTTCAAGACAGTGACTCACCTGATAATATACAGCGCCTGTTGACTCGCACCACTGAGTGTTACTCGGACATTAAGAACTGGATGACACACAATAGACTTCAGCTTAATGACGACAAAACAGAAGCTATCCTCATTGGCACCCGTCAGAAACTTTCTCAGCTGCCTCCTCTTTCTCTCCCATTATGTAACACATCAGTCCCAATTTCTGATTCAGCTAAAAACCTTGGTGTCTGCATTGACTCTACCCTCTCCATGAACAACTTTGTTTCTCAAACTGCCAGATCCTGCTACTATCATCTCCATCGTATAAGGCTGATCAGGAAGTATCTCTCTGTCGAAACAACTGCAAAACTCGTTCTCTCCTTCATAATGTCTCGCATTGACTATTGCAATTCACTCCTGTCTGGTCTTCCTGCCTCCACCATTCACATCCTACAGCGCATTCGAAACAATGCTGCACGCCTTGTACTCAAAAAGAAAAAAGCTGACCACATATCTCCTCTCCTGGCACAACTTCACTGGCCCCCTGTATCAAAGCGCATACAGTACAAACTAGACACCATGTGCTACAAAAGCCTCAATAACGCAGCCCCCGATTACCTGTCAAGCCTACTTGAGATCTATCTTCCCTCACGTACCCTCCGCTCTGCCTCCGATCCTCTGACTTTTCGCTTTCCACGCACTAAGCTCAATACCTATGGTCCACGAGCCTTCTCTGTTTCTGGTCCACTCTCCTGGAACAAACTTCCTCTCTCAGTCCGTCAGCTACCTACTTTTGTCTCCTTCAAGTCCGCTCTCAAAACTCACCTTTTCTCCTCCGCATAAAATCCTAACCTCACTCAACCCCCCCCCCCCCCCCCCCTCTGCAGCCTGTCTCCGCTCGGAGGGAATCACATGGTTATAATATATAATTGTATATGCTATGCTCTCTATAATTTTCCATTGGTTTTATTCTTGCTTTTATTGCTTTTATTCTTTCTCCCCATTTATAGCCATGCGTGTGTGTGTGTGTGTGTGTGTGTGTGTGTGTGTGTGTGTGTGTGTGTGTGTGCGTGCGTGTGTGTGCGTGCGTGCGTGCGTGCGTGCTTGCATGTGTGTCTGCTTCAGCGCTTAGATTTGATTTTATCAAGATTTTGCGCTATATAAATATTGTAATTATTATTATTATTTATTTCAGTGGTGACAGTGCCACCTGTTGTTGTGTTGTGTCCTGTGATAGAACACGTGGGCTATTTCAGTGAGCACAGTGCCACCTGTTGTTGTGTTGTGTCCTGTGATAGAACACGTGGGCTATTTCAGTGGTGACAGTGCCACCTGTTGTTGTGTCCTGTGATAGAACACGTGGGCTATTTCAGTGGTGACAGTGCCACCTGTTGTTGTGTTGTGTCCTGTGATAGAACACGTGGGCTATTTCAGTGGTGACAGTGCCACCTGTTGTTGTGTTGTGTCCTGTGATAGAACACGTGGGCTATTTCAGTGGTGACAGTGCCACCTGTTGTTGTGTCCTGTGATAGAACACGTGGGCTATTTCAGTGGTGACAGTGCCACCTGTTGTTGTGTACTGTGATAGAACACGTGGGCTATTTCAGTGGTGACAGTGCCACCTGTTGTTGTTTTGCGTCCTGTGATAGAACACGTGGGCTATTTCAGTGGTGACAGTGCCACCTGTTGTTGTGTTGTGTCCTGTGATAGAACACGTGGGCTATTTGAGTGGTGACAGTGCCACCTGTTGTTGTGTCCTGTGATAGAACACGTGGGCTATTTGTGTGGTGACAGTGCCACCTGTTGTTGTGTACTGTGATAGAACACGTGGGCTATTTGTGTGGTGACAGTGCCACCTGTTGTTGTGTCCTGTGATAGAACACGTGGGCTATTTCAGTGAGCACAGTGCCACCTCTTGTTGTGTCCTGTGATAGAACACGTGGGCTATTTCAGTGGTGACAGCAGTGCCACCTGTTGTTGTGTTGTGTCCTGTGATAGAAGACGTGGGCTATTTCAGTGTTGACAGAGCCACCTGTTGTTGTGTACTGTGATAGAACACGTGGGCTATTTCAGTGGTGACAGTGCCACCTGTTGTTGTGTTGTGTCCTGTGATAGAACACATGGGCTATTTCAATGGTGACAGTGCCACCTGTTGTTGTGTTGTGTCCTGTGATAGAATACGTGGGCTATTTCAGTGGTGACAGTGCCACCTGTTGTTGTGTTGCGTCCTGTGATAGAACACGTGGGCTCTTTCAGTGAGCACAGTTCCACCTGTTGTTGTGTTGTGTCCTATGATAGAACACGTGGGCTATTTCAGTGAGCACAGTGCCACCTGTTGTTGTGTTGTGTCCTGTGATAGAACACCTGGGCTATTTCAGTGGTGACAGTGCCACCTGCTGTTGTGTTGTGTCCTGTGATAGAACACGTGGGCTATTTCAGTGAGCACAGTGCCACCTGCTGTTGTGTTGTGTCCTGTGATAGAACACGTGGGCTATTTCAGTGAGCACAGTGCCACCTGTTGTTGTGTTGTGTCCTGTGATAGAACACGTGGGCTATTTCAGTGAGCACAGTGCCACCTGTTGTTGTGTTGTGTCCTGTGATAGAACACGTGGGCTATTTCAGTGGTGACAGAGCCACCTGTTGTTGTGTCCTGTGATAGAACACGTGGGCTATTTCAGTGGTGACAGAGCCACCTGTTGTTGTGTACTGTGATAGAACACGTGGGCTATTTCAGTGGTGACAGTGCCACCTGTTGTTGTGTTGTGTCCTGTGATAGAACACGTGGGCTATTTCAGTGTTGACAGCAGTGCCACCTGTTGTTATATTGTGTCCTGTGATAGAACACGTGGGCTATTTCAGTGGTGACAGTGCCACCTGTTGTTGTGTACTGTGATAGAACACGTGGGCTATTTCAGTGAGCACAGTGCCACCTGTTGTTGTGTACTGTGATAATAATAATAATAATAATGAACATTTATAAGCGCAAACCTCCAGTACGGGGCCGGAGCTCGTGACGCTGCACACTAATAACATCACACACACACAGACACGCAGGCACACACACACACACCACACACACACACACACACACACACACACACACACACACACACACAGACACGCACACACACACACACACAACACACGGACCCACACACACACACACACACACACACGCGTGCGCGCGTGCGCACGAGAACAAAGAGTGTCCACACAGTTACTACCTAGTCGGGAAAATAGGATTTAAATTGGAAAGTTTTGAGGGCAGTCTTGAAAGAAGTAATAGATTCAATGTAGCGAATTTCACGGGGCAGAGAATTCCAAAAAGTTGGTGCTGAATATGAAAAGGTGCAGTGACCGAAGGTTTTAGTTCTTACTCTGGGAATGCACAGTAGTCTTAAGTCAGAAGAGGAGCGAAGATTTCTGGAAGGTGAGTAGACGGATAGGAGATCAGAAATGTAACAAGGGGACGTTCCAGAGAAAAATGAATGACAGAGAATCGCAAGTTTGAATTCGATACGAGCTTGTACAGGAAGCCAGTGGAGGCGTTTTAGCAGAGGAGAGACATGATCTCGCTTACGGGATTTAAAAACAAGCCGAGCTGCAGAATTTTGCACTTTCTGTAGTTTATCTATTTGATCTTTTGAACATCCAGAAAGAAGTGAATTGCAATAATCCAGTCTTGAGAGAATGAAAGCAGAAACCAGAGTTTTTGTAGCATCAACAGAAAGAAGATGACGCAAGGAACTGATTTGGCGGAGATTGATGTAAGCAGTGCGACAGGTGTTGTTTACATGAAGTTCAACACTCATGTTGTCAGTGAAGTAGAAACCAAGATTCCTAGCTGAGGAGGAGAAAGGAATTTCAGTCTGATCAATGGTAATGGTAGTAGGTTTGGGAGATGGGGAGGTTTTGAAAGGAGAGGACAAAAAGAGAGCTTCAGTTTTGTCATCATTTAACTTTAATTTATTTTCTAGCATCCAGGTCTTGATATCTGAGATACAGTCTTCTAAGACTGGGATAGCAGAGTAGATATCAGAAGGAGGAGAATCAATTTCAAGTTGGATGTCATCTGCAAAGGATTGATGCTCAATGGAATGTGATTTTATCAAATCGGAGAGTGGTTTTGTGTAAAGAGCAAAGAGCACAGGTCCCAGAACGGAACCTTGTGGAACACCGAAAAGGAGATCAGTGGGTGGGGAGGAATGATTGATGACAAGGACTGATTGTGTCCTGTTCGTGAGATACGACTGAAACCAAGAAAGAGTGGTGCCTGAAATACCATACAGAGATGAATGTTATGATCAACAGTGTCAAACGCAGCTGACAGGTCTAATAGGGTCAGCACAGAAACATTTGGCACTGTCACTTGTTGTTGTGTCCTGTGATAGAACACGTGGGCTATTTCAGTGAGCACAGTGCCACCTGCTGTTGTGTTGTGTCCTGTGATAGAACACGTGGGCTATTTCAGTGAGCACAGTGCCACCTGTTGTTGTGTCCTGTGATAGAACACGTGGGCTATTTCAGTGGTGACAGCAATGCCACCTGTTGTTGTGTTGTGTCCTGTGATAGAAGACGTGGGCTATTTCAGTGGTGACAGAGCCACCTGTTGTTGTGTACTGTGATAGAACACGTGGGCTATTTCAGTGGTGACAGTGCCACCTGTTGTTGTGTTGTGTCCTGTGATAGAATACGTGGGCTATTTCAGTGGTGACAGTGCCACCTGTTGTTGTGTTGCGTCCTGTGATAGAACACGTGGGCTCTTTCAGTGAGCACAGTGCCACCTATTGTTGTGTACTGTGATAGAACACGTGGGCTATTTCAGTGAGCACAGTGCCACCTGTTGTTGTGTTGTGTACTGTGATAGAACACGTGGGCTATTTCAGTGAGCACAGTGCCACCTGTTGTTGTGTTGTGTCCTGTGATAGAACACGTGGGCTATTTCAGTGGTGACAGTGCCACCTGTTGTTGTGTTGTGTCCTGTGATAGAACACGTGGGCTATTTCAGTGGTGACAGTGCCACCTGTTGTTGTGTTGTGTCCTGTGATAGAACACGTGGGCTATTTCAGTGGAGACAGAAGTGCCACCTGTTGTTGTGTTGTGTCCTGTGATAGAACACGTGGGCTATTTCATTGAGCACTGTGCCACCTGTTGTTGTGTTGTGTCCTGTGATAGAACACGTGGGCTATTTCAGTGATGACAGTGCCACCTGTTGTTGTGTCCTGTGATAGAACACGTGGGCTCTTTCAGTGGTGATAGTGCCACCTGTTGTGTTGTGTCCTGTGATAGAACACGTGGGCTATTTCAGTGGTGACAATGCCACCTATTGTTCTGTTGTGTCCTGTGATAGAACACGTGGGCTATTTCAGTGGTGACAGTGCCGCCTGTTGTTGTGTTGTGTCCTGTGATAGAACACGTGGGCTGTTTCAGTGGTGACAGTGCCACCTGTTGTTGTGTTGTGTCCTGTGATAGAACACGTGGGCTATTTCAGTGGTGACAGTGCCACCTGTTGTTGTGTTGTGTCCTGTGATAGAACACGTGGGCTATTTCAGTGGTGACAGTGCCACCTGTTGTTGTGTACTGTGATAGAACACGTGGGCTATTTCAGAGGTGACAGCAGTGCCACCTGTTGTTGTGTACTGTGATAGAACACGTGGGCTATTTCAGTGAGCACAGTGCCACCTGTTGTTGTGTCCTGTGATAGAACACGTGGGCTATTTCAGTGAGCACAATGCCACCTGTTGTTGTGTCCTGTGATAGAACACGTGGGCTATTTCAGTGAGCACAATGCCACCTGTTGTTGTGTCCTGTGATAGAACACGTGGGCTATTTCAGTGAGCACAATGCCACCTGTTGTTGTGTCCTGTGATAGAACACGTGGGCTATTTCAGTGAGCACAATGCCACCTGTTGTTGTGTCCTGTGATAGAACACGTGGGCTATTTCAGTGAGCACAATGCCACCTGTTGTTGTGTTGTGTCCTGTGATAGAACACGTGGGCTATTTCAGTGAGCACAATGCCACCTGTTGTTGTGTCCTGTGATAGAACACGTGGCTATTTCAGAGGTGACAGCAGTGCCACCTGTTAGGAACCAGAAAATAATAAAGCAAAAAAAAAAGAATGAGAACGCATATAAAATGCAACCAGACAAGCCAGGCGCCTGTCATGTCTTGTTGTATGAAATACGCATTCTAATTCTTTTTTCGTGTTTTTTTCTGATTCCTGTTTGCTTCAACGCGGGCAGTCACGCTTGTTTTGGATAGAGCCATCAATTGTTCCATCCTATCCTGACGGTAACACGGCCAGTGGATCTGGGACTGCTTAGTCTTCCACACAAACCTGCCTTAGTTCACACCTGTCAACCATACCTGGAGGCCTTGTGCCTATCTGTCACCTGTGAGTTCACACCTGTCCTCCATACCTGGAAGCCTTGTACCTATCTGTCACCTGTGAGTTCACACCTGTCCTCCATACCTGGAGGCCTTGAGCCTATCTTTCACCTGTGAGTTCACATCTATCCTCCATACCTGGAGGCCTTGTACCTATCTGTCACCTGTGAGTTCACACCTATCATCCATACCTGGAGGCCTTGTGCCTATCTGTCACCTGTGAGTTCACACCTATCATCCATACCTGGAGGCCTTGTACCTATCTGTCACCTGCAACCCTCCAGGCTGGGTGTCGTCGCCCCACTACCCAAGTGGATGTCATCTGGTGCCAATTCAAAATGTTATTGCTGTTTAAAGCCCAGCCGACTGCGTAGAGCCATATCAGGGCTATAATCGCTTCAAAACATTCAAAACTTCAACAGAAAAAAAGAAAGAAAATTACGTACACATATCAATGCATTCGCGCACATAATCTGAGGACATGCCCCCGGCGTTGACCATTCCGTCCAATTTATCGCGCTGGGGATTTAAAAAACACAGCTTAAGAGAAATTTAAGCATACCTAAGGACACTAAAACATAGATAAAAAACGGGCCTGAATTACGTACTATTGCTTCTGCACATCTCATCTCACTAGATCCGAAAATGCGCTTAATACATGTACCCAATTACATGTATCAGTCCTAAGACAAAGTACGTAAGACTTTATCAAAGACATACAGGTGAATGGACCATAAAGGCAGATAATGATAGGAAGAAATGACAGAAAGCAGAGGAGGAAGAAAGAAACAGAGAGAGTGACAGAAAAGAGGAAATTTCTAGCACATAGTTTCCAGAAGGTGGGAATATTGTTTACACTGAAAGAGCCCCCGGCATCCCCACGAGGGATGGGAATACTGTTTACACTGAAAGAGTCCCCGGCATCCCCACGAGGGATGCCAATTCAGATGGGATGATAACTTGTTTGACTTTGCTGCCCACAGGAGCGTTATGTGGTGATACTGTCGCTGTGTTAAAGATGCCTACAGTAGAATCTTTAAAGAGCGCCTTGTGTCCATCTCTCAACCCACAATTTATTCAACACAAGTGTGACCTCCCGATTTCAAACAAACAGTAACAGAATCAAAACGCGTATTTGATATTACTACAACAAGACAAGACAGACTCAAATGTCCGGCCAATTGACCTTTGTCAAGTGTAAACATGAGACCACAAGTAACGAATAACAAACACAATCGTCAATTACTCCCGCTCTTCCAGACGACAGGTGAGTGGGGTTTTTTTCCCCCAACTGGTTTTTGTGTTTGTTGTTTTACATTTAAGCTCGATAAAGGCCAGTTGGCCGAATATTTGCGCATGTCTTGTGTGGTGGTATTACATACATGCTGTAATTCTATTTTCCTGTTTGTTTGTTTGTTTGTTTGTTGTTGTTTTTTTAGATCACAGAGACCCCGGTAAGTACAAAATCTGGACCCTCTGTTGGGAAGCGAAAACTTCCAAGCTGATTTTTCTCAATTGTTTGTGATGGAATAAACTTAAAACTTTTACAGTCAGTATGCATGGAAAGCAATCAAAGCAGTTATGACAGAAATGATCAAGCCATATAATAGTTTGGTCCCATCACCAGTCTGAAGAAGACAGAGATCACGGGGAAGAACGTCAGCGAGGACCCCAGCTTCACAAATGGTCAGTCTACAGCAACCTGTCCAACGAGCCCATAGGGAAAGCTGCAACTGCCCATGGCCAAGTTGTCTAGGAGTGTGTGAAGATAACAAGTTTACCACAACCACCAAGACTAGAGTGTACACAACTCAGTGCTTTTCTCCATGGCAGCGAGAGATGGATAATAAATGTAGGCCAAGAGCATTGCCGCAACAGATTCCACCTGTGTTGCTTTCGCCGTATCCTGGGCATTTCCTGGAAGGACCATGTGCCAAACAAGGACGTCCTGGACCAGGCCAGCACGCTAAGCATGTAAGCCTTCTTCACTCACTGACGACTGTGCTGGCTTGGCCATGTCCGTCACATGCAGGATGGCTGCATCCCAAGCAATATCCTGTACGGAGAGCTCGCTGTGAGATCCCAGCCTACAAGTCGCCCACTGCCTCCATATAGGGATGTCTGCACACGTGAGCTGAACATATAGACACCTGGAAAGATACAGCTAAAAATCACTGTGCCTGGTTACAAGCTGTACGTACAGGCATCGTCACTGAAGACGACAAACTGGACTGTGAACGGACCAAAGACAGATAAGGAAAACCGTTACAGCAAGTGCCCAGCCACAGCCATCAGTCCTAACATGCGTCAGCTGTGCCAAGGACTGCTACTTAACAACTGGCTTGTGGCTTGAGCTGTGCCAAGGACTGCTACTTAACAACTGGCTTGTGACTTGAGCTGTGCCAAGGACTGCTACTTAACAACTGGCTTGTGACTTGAGCTGTGACAAGGACTGCTACTTAACAACTGGCTTGTGGCTTGAGCTGTGCCAAGGACTGCTAATTAACAACTGGCTTGTGGCTTGAGCTGTGCCAAGGACTGCTACTTAACAACTGGCTTGTGGCTTGAGCTGTGCCAAGGACTGCTAATTAACAACTGGCTTTGGCTTGAGCTGTGCCAGGGACTGCTAATTAACAACTGGCTTGTGGCCTGAGCTGTGCCAAGGACTGCTACTTAACAACTGGCTTGTGGCTTGAGCTGTGCCAAGGACTGCTACTTAACAACTGGCTTGTGGCTTGAGCTGTGCCAAGGACTGCTACTTAACAACTGGCTTGTGGCTTGAGCTGTGCCAAGGACTGCTACTTAACAACTGGCTTGTGGCTTGAGCTGTGACAAGGACTGCTAATTAACAACTGGCTTGTGGCTTGAGCTGTGCCAAGAACTGCTAATTAACAACTGGCTTGTGGCTTGAGCTGTGCCAAGGACTGCTAATTAACAACTGGCTTGTGGCTTGAGCTGTGCCAAGGACTGCTAATTAACAACTGGCTTGTGGCTTGAGCTGTGACAAGGACTGCTACTTAACAACTGGCTTGTGGCTTGAGCTGTGCCAAGGACTGCTAATTAACAACTGGCTTGTGGCTTGAGCTGTGACAAGGACTGCTAATTAACAACTGGCTTGTGGCTTGAGCTGTGTCAAGGACTGCTAATTAACAACTGGCTTGTGGCTTGAGCTGTGACAAGGACTGCTACTTAACAACTGGCTTGTGACTTGAGCTGTGCCAAGGACTGCTACTTAACAACTGGCTTGTGGCTTGAGCTGTGCCAAGGACTGCTAATTAACAACTGGCTTGTGGCTTGAGCTGTGACAAGGACTGCTAATTAACAACTGGCTTGTGGCTTGAGCTGTGTCAAGGACTGCTAATTAACAACTGGCTTGTGGCTTGAGCTGTGACAAGGACTGCTACTTAACAACT
This sequence comes from Monoplex corrugatus, assembly GCA_030674185.1. Classification (NCBI taxonomy): domain Eukaryota; kingdom Metazoa; phylum Mollusca; class Gastropoda; order Littorinimorpha; family Ranellidae; genus Monoplex; species Monoplex corrugatus. The sequence goes on along the minus strand of JAPXFY010001539.1, from coordinate 10,507 downwards.
GGCTTGTGACTTGAGCTGAGCCAAGGACTGCTACTTAACACCTGGCTTGTGACTTGAGCTGTGCCAAGGACTGCTACTTAACACCTGGCTTGTGGCTTGAGCTGTGCCAGGGACTGCTACTTAACAACTGGCTTGTGGCTTGAGCTGTGCCAAGGACTGCTACTTAACAACTGGCTTGTGACTTGAGCTGTGCCAGGGACTGCTACTTAACAACTGGCTTGTGACTTGAGCTGTGCCAAGGACTGCTAATTAACAACTGGCTTGTTCATCCACAGCTGACGTCGTTCCACATCCAACATTGTCCTCCAACAAGGAATCTAATCAGACAGATGGACACATCATCACCACTCAATCCTACGCCAGTCAGACAAAACCGTCTGGTTTATAGCATCCTCTGGCTTCCACTTTGTTTTTAAGCCGTCCTGTAGAAGTATATCTCCGGGTAGACATGTTTTGACATGGAATTAAGTGTTGCTTGATAAGGTATGAGTCCTAACAACAGATGACGACCGAACAACATATGTCAATAATTGTATCATCTGAAACAATCAGAAACGGGCTTACAACAAAGCTCTGTGCTACACCATTATTTATTTTCATCAAGGAACATAAAAGACGTTTCCATTCTTAGGCACAGTCTGATGTTACCTGTAGTCGGTAAGACAATGAATTGAAATCGGATCAGAGAGCTTTGTCATTTGATCTCTTGCCTTTGTTTGTACCAGGATGGGGGAAAACAAAAGACAAATCTGGCATCGCGGTAAAGACAAAAAAACAGACGTAATTACCTCATCCTGCTGGAAACTTGCACATTCAGAACCCCTGTCTTAGACGTAAAAGTCATATGTACACTCATCATCATCATCATCATCATCATCATCATCATCATCATCATCATCATCATCATCATCATCATCATCATCATTATCACCATCATCATGTGCCCTGTCGCATGGCGTTGGCCATTATGTCCCTCCATATTATGTATCTATCCCTTGTTGCCGCAAGCACATCTTCCACCCTGCAAGCCAGTCCAATATTTTCTCCCTGGGTCTACCTGGTGCTCTCTTTCCCACCAGCTTTCCTGTTGTGACTAGGTGCTCTAATTCCCCTTTCCTCATAAAATGGCCTATAAATGTTGCCTGTCTTTTCCTAATCTTCCTTATGAGTGATCAACACGTACATTGGATTGCTATTGTTATTTAAAGCCCAGCCGGCTGCAGAGAGCCATATCAGCTCTATAACCATATCAACACGTACACTTTACCTCATTAAAAAACACACCTGGAAAAGATAACTAGTGACTCGACGCAATCTCAAATCTATTGACCTCTCCACATTTTCATCTGATGCCTCCCGCCTCCTTTCTGAAAAGTCACATAACCTTGCCGATGAATTCTATACTACTCTCCACCATCTTCTGGACACTCATGCTCCAGCCACAACCCGTCTTTTACCTGACCGCCCCCCTATCCCTTGGCTCACTCGTGAGATTGCCTGTGCAAAACGTGCCCGCCGCAGAGCAGAGCGCTGCTGACGCAAATCCAAACTCACTGTACATAGGCAACTTTTCCAAGCCTCTAAAACAAAAGTATCCACCCTCATTGCATCTGCAAAAACAAGCTATTTCCAAACCAAAATCCTGAATGCCTCTTCTTCAAAAGAACTCTTTACAACCATGAATCATCTCCTTGGCACACGAAAAGATTTACCTCTCCCAACAAAACACACAAATGAAGAACTCCCATCTGTATTCTCCAAGTATTTCACCACCAAATACAAACTCTTCGTGACAGGCTTGACAGGACACCCTGTCAACCATGCCCACCTGACCCTTTCTTCTCTGGCACACCTCTTACTACTTTTACCCCAGTCTCACAAGAAGAAATTCTCAACACAATCAGATCCATGTTGTTCAAAACCTGCGAACTGGATCTTCTTCCAGGTTCTCTCTACTCTGACTGTCTCCCTACTCTCCTCCCATTCATCACTGACATCATCAACACTTCTCTTCAAACTGGAACTGTCCCAGATTCAAGTCTGCTATTGTTCACCCTCTCCTCAAGAAATACAATTTAGACCCAAATGAACTGAAAAATTACCGGCCTATCTCTAATCTCTCTTTCTTGTCAAAACTCATCGAAAAAGTTGTCCTCAACCAGCTGAACTCTCACCTGTCTGCCAACAATCTCCTCAATCCTTTCCAGTCAGCCAACCGCCAGTGCCATAGCACTGAAACTGCCCTGCTACACATTCTCAACAATCTCCTCCTTGCAACTGATACTGGCAAAGTCTCTCTCCTCACACTCCTTGATCTGTCTGCAGCCTTTGATACCATTGATCATGGTATTCTCCTTTCTAGACTTCATCATACTTTTGGCATCTCTGACATTGCTCTCTCCTGGTTCACTTCATATCTATCAAACAGAACACAAACTGTTCTCATTAATGGCGCTTACTCTTAACCTGCATACCTGACCTGTGGTGTTTCACAAGGATCTGTCCTTGGCCCTGTTCTTTTCACTCTTTACACCTCCCCCCTGTCCACCATCATCAACTCCCACTCTATAAAACACCACTTCTATGCTGATGACACCCAACTTCAAGACAGTGACACACCAGACAATATACAGCGCCTGTTGACTCGCACCACTGAGTGTTACTCGGACATTAAGAACTGGATGACGTTCAACAAACTTCAGCTTAATGACGACAAGACAGAAGCTATCCTCATTGGCACCCGTCAGAAACTTTCTCAGCTGCCTCCTCTTTCTCTCCCATTATGTAACACATCAGTCCCAATTTCTGATTCAGCTAAAAACCTTGGTGTCTGTATTGACTCTACCCTCTCCATGAACAACTTTGTTTCTCAAACTGCCAGATCTTGCTACTATCACTTCCATCGTATAAGCCTGATCAGGAAGTATCTCTCTGTCGAAACAACTGCAAAATTCGTTCTCTCCTTCATAATGTCTCGCATTGACTATTGCAATTCATTCCTGTCTGGTCTTCCTGCCTCCACCATTCACATCCTACAGCGCATTCAAAACAATGCTGCACGCCTTGTACTAAAAAAGAAAAAAGCTGACCACATATCTCCTCTCCTGGCACAACTTCACTGGCTCCCTGTATCAAAGCGCATACAGTACAAACTAGACACCATGTGCTACAAAAGCATCAATAACGCAGCCCCCGATTACCTGTCAAGCCTACTTGAGATCTATGTTCCCTCACGTACCCTCCGCTCTGCCTCCGATCCTCTGACTTTTCGCTTTCCACGCACTAAGCTCAATACCTATGGTCCACGAGCCTTCTCTGTTTCTGGTCCACTTTCCTGGAACAAACTTCCTCTCTCAGTCCGTCAGCAACCTACTTTTGTCTCCTTCAAGTCCGCTCTCAAAACTCACCTTTTCTCCTCTGCATAAAATCCTGACCTCACTCAATCCCCTCTGCATCACACTGTAATATATAATTGTATATAATATGCTCTCTATAATTTTCCATTGCTTTTATTTTTTCTCTCCATTTATAGCCGTGTGCGTGTGCGTGCGTGCGTGTGTGTGTGTGTGTGTGTGTGTGTGTGCGTGCGTGCGTGCGTGTGTGTGCGTGCGTGCGTGTGTGTCTGTTTTAGCGCTTAGATTTGATTTTATCAAGATTTTGCGCTATATAAATAAAATATTGGGTATTGTATTGTATCAATGCATTTGCACATATCATATAAGGACATGCCCGTGGCGTTGGCCATTTCATCCAATTTATCACCAGGAGGTTTTAACAAAAGCCTGAATACAAATGTAAACATAACCTATTGTTACTGTTGCTTAAAAACCAGCCAACTGCGTAGAACCATATCGGAGTTATAACCGTTTCAATCCACACACAGTACATCAACAGGAAGAGAGAAAAAAAAGAAAAGAAAGTCAAATACACATATCAACGCATTCGTGCACATAATCTAAAGACATGACCCAGGCGTTGACCACTCCGTCCGATTTATCGCACAGGGGATTTAAAAAAATACTGAACACAAATTCAAACATAATTCATGATACTAAAACATGTAAAAAAACGGGTCTAAATTACCTATAATACCTTCCACACACATCGCATTTTCTTAGAGCCATAAATACACTTAATACGTGTATCAATCATCAATCTTAAGAGAAAGTATATATGGCTTTATGGAACACATACAGGTGAATGGACCAGCAAGGCAGAAAATGATGGAAAGAAATGACAGAAAGCAAAGGAACAAGGCAGAAACAAAAAGAGTGACAGAAAAGAGGACATTTCTAGCACAGGTTATCCAGAAGGTGGGGATACTATTTACAACGAAAAAGCCCCCGGCATCCCAACAGGGGGATGGGGGGTGGGGGGGGGGGTAATCGTCATGTCGATTATTCTGTCACTCAAGGGCCGAGGAGAGGGCCTGAATAAATTAACAATGTTTTTTTTTTTAATCATAGAAAGATGATTTGTCTGTTTCAATTTTTCTTGTCACTGTGTTAAGTTTTCTTGATCACGGCTTCATTCAAGTTCTGCCGCAAGCGTGTGTGCACATGCACACCCATTGACACGCTATGATATTCGAATACACCCCACACACACACAACACAATACACACCACACACATACACACACACACACAATACCACACACACACACATACACAAAACACACACATACACACAACACACACACAAACAACACACACACAACACCACACCACACCCCACATACACACACACACACACTAAAACACATTCACACACACAACACATCACACACACACACACACATACACACCACACACAGCACGCACACACACAAACACATACACACACACACACACTAAAACACATTCACACACACAACACATCACACACACACACACATACAACGAACACACACACACACATCACACACACACACACACACACACACACACACACACACACACACACTAAACACATTCACACACACAACACATCACACACACACAACACACACATACACACACACACACACACCACGCACACACACAAACATACATACACACACACACACACACATAAAACACATTCACACACACAACACATCACACACACACACACATACACACACACACACACACACACACACACACACACACACACACACACACACACACATCACACACACACACACACACACACACCACACACACACACACACACACACACACACTAAAACACATTCACACCACACACACACACACAAAAAACATCAACACACAGCACACACACTCACACACATACACACACACCACACACACACACACACATCACACACACACCCCCACACACAACAACCCCACACCACACAAACACAACACATTCACACACACACACACATCACACACCCACACACACATACACACAACACACACACGCACGCACACACACAAACACACATACACATACACACACACACTAAAACACATTCACCACACACACACACTAAAACACATTCACACACACAGCACAGCACACTCACACACATACACACACACACATACACACACACACACATACACACACACACATACACACACACACACACACTAAAACACATTCACACACACAACACATCACACACACACACACACACCACACACATACACTAAAACACATTCACACACAAACACATCACACACACACACACATACACACACACATACACACACACACACACACACACACTAAAACACATTCACACACACACAACACATCACACACACACACACACACACACACACCAACACATCACACACACTAAAACACATTCACACACACAACACACACACACACACACACACACACACACTAAAACACATTCACACACACAACACATCACACTCACACACATACACACACACACACAAATACACACACACACATACATACACACACACACACACTAAAACATATTCACACACACAACACATCACACACACACACACACACACACACACATACACACACACACACACACACACGCACGCACACACACAAACACACATACACATACACACACACACTAAAACACATTCACACACACAACACATCACACTCACACACATACACACACACACACAAATACACACACACACATACATACACACACACACACACACTAAAACACATTCACACACACAACACATCACACTCACACACATACACACACACACACAAATACACACACACACATACATACACACACACACACACACTAAAACATATTCACACACACAACACATCACACACACACACACACACACACACACACACACATACACACACACACACACACACGCACGCACACACACAAACACACATACACATACACACACACACTAAAACACATTCACACACACAGCACAGCACACTCACACACATACACACACACACATACACACACACACACATACCCTAAACCATACTACAGAAATAGACGCCATACCACAAGATAGTTTACCCAAGTTTAATTATAAAAACGCTGACTGGATCAGTTTTAAGGCAATCCTTGAAAAGACAAGAACAGATCTATCTGAAGCAATGAACATAAACGAAACGTACGAAGTTTTCTGTAACTCACTCTTAAGGGCTGCTAACATTTCAATTCCAAAACTTACAGTGTCAAAAATAGGAAAACATCATGGAAATGTCTGGTGGAATGAGGACTGTCAAAAGGCAGTGAACGAAAAGAAAGAAAAATACAAAATTTATTTAGCAAACAGGTCACCTGAAAATCATACAGCGATGAAAAGTGCCAACATTAAGTGTAACAGAATCATAGAGCAAGCCAAAGAACAACACTGGACATCTTTTTGTAAATGTGAAGTAAATAACCACAAAGACACGATAAAGATTTGGGAAAAACTAAAATTAATGAAAAACGGGATTAAGTTGCCATCAATTCCAGTAAAGCTAGAAAATAACCCTATTCCTAGCTCATTGGAAAAAGCAGAAGCTTTTGCAGACGTGTTTGCTGAGGCCTGTCGTGTAGAAGGACTCCCTGTCTCTGATAGAAATTATAGGGAACGAGATGAAAAGAAAGATGTATATAAGGACCCTGCCTCTGACAATACTCACTACATAAATGCATCACTCACACTTCAAGAATTAAAAGATGCCATTCAGTCCCTTCCAAGTAAAAAAACGTCAGTTGGACTAGATGCAATTTCCAATGAGATGCTGAAAAATTTACCAGAAAATTTTATAATCTTGCTACATGACATATTTCAAAAATGCTGGAATAGTGGGATAATGCCTAACAACTGGAAAGAAACAATAGTGGTTCCTGTATTAAAACCAGGTAAATGTAATACCGATTTGAAAAACTACAGGCCAATTGCATTAACATCACATGTATGTAAACTAATGGAGAAAATAATCTTAAAGAGACTGATGCACTATTGTGAAAAGAATAAAATAATACCAGTAAATCAGGCAGGATTTCGAAAAGGCAGGTCACCAGTAGAGATCCTAACAAAGCTAACTACTAATATAAAACAACAATTTGCAAGACGTCAATGTGTTTTAGCTACATTTTTTGATATAACGAAAGCATACGATCAAGTGTGGCACTCCCGATTGTTATTCAAATTTAAAAGTACTGGGCTGACAGGTCACATTTTTGGCTATGTTAAGTGTTTCTTAGAAAACAGAGTATTTCAAACGAGGATTGAAAATGTATATTCCACGAAACGAATTCTTCAAATGGGTATCCCTCAGGGATCCGTTATAGCTCCCCTTCTTTTCATGATATTAATGCATGACTTACCCAGTAAAGTATCTAAGCATGTAGTTTTAGCTCAATATGCTGACGATTTATGCATGTGGATGCAGGTAAATATGAAAAAGAAAACTCCTTTGCGCTGTATCAATTATACACGCAAATGCTATCAATTAGAACTTGATAAAATAGCGCGATACATGGTAGAAAATGGGTTACATCTATCCCTGG
>JAPXFY010001538.1:30000-35195 GCA_030674185.1 Monoplex corrugatus | reverse complement strand
TTAACAACAACAACAATATCAATAATTATAAAACAATAATAATAATGATAACACTAATAATAATGATGATGATGAAACAACGATAACAATAACAACAATGATAATAATGATATGAAGAAGAAGAATATTAACAATAATACTAACAACAATAATAAAATAATAATTAGAAGAAGAAAGAAAAAGAAAAGAAGAAGAAGAAGAAGAAGAAGAAAAAAGAAGAAGAAGAAGAAGAAGAAGAAGAAGAAGAAGAAGAAGAAGAAGAAAAAGAAGAAGAAAAAGAAGAAGAAGAAGAAGAAGAAGAAGAAGAAGAAGAAAAGAAGAAGAAGAAGAAGAAGAAAAAGAAGAAGAAGAAAAAGAAGAAGAAGAAGAAAAAAGAAGAAGAAGAAGAAGAAGAAGAAGAAGAAGAAGAAAGAAGAAGAAGAAGAAGAAGAAGAAGAAGAAGAAGAAGAAGAAGAAAAAGAAGAAGAAGAAGAAGAAAAAGAAGAAGAAGAAGAAGAAGAAGAAAAAGAAGAAGAAGAAGAAGAAAAAGAAGAAGAAGAAGAAGAAGAGGTAGAGGAAGAAAAAGAAGTAGCAGAAGCAGAAACAGAAGACGAAGACGACGAAGAAGAAAAAGAAGAAGAAGAAGAAGAAGAATCACAGTATTTATACAAAGCCAAAAGCTCGACAATTCAAATCAAAGCGCACTCACGTACCGACCATACGCATGCTGTCAACACCCACACAAACTGAGGGACAGAAGTAAATGTAGAATTCATTGTTGGGACAAAAGGTGGGTTTTTGAATTGGACTTAAAAGCAGAAAGGGTAGGCGTAAGGCGAAGGCAGAGCGGAAGTCTATTCCAGACTGACGGTCCTGAGACAGCAAAAGAACGCTGGCCAACACTTGATAGTTCAATAGTATATCTATATATATCTATATCTATCTATCTATATCTATCTATCTATCTATATCTATCTATCTATATCTATCTATATCTATCTATCTATATCTATCGATCTATCTATCTATCTATCTATATCTATCTATCTATATCTATCTATCTATATCTATCTATCTATATCTATCTATCTATATCTATCTATCTATATCTATCTATCTATATCTATTTATCTATCTATCTATATCTATCTATCTATATCTATCTATCTATCTATCTATCTATATCTATCTATCTATCTATATCTATCTATCTATCTATCTATATCTATCTATCTATCTATCTATCTATATCTATCTATATCTATCTATCTATCTATATCTATCTATATCTAATCTATCTATCTATCTATCTATATCTATCTATCTATATCTATCTATCTATATCTATCTATCTATCTATATCTATCTATCTATCTATATCTATCTATCTATCTATATCTATCTATCTATCTATATCTATCTATCTATCTATATCTATCTATCTATATCTATCTATCTATATACATATATATATGTATACACACACATGTATATATACATATACAGATGTGTGTGTGCGCGTGCGCGTGCGTGTGTGTGTATATGTGTGTGCGTGCACGCGCGCGTGCGTGCGTGTGTGTGTGTGTGCGTGTGTAAAACTTTTCAAACAGTGCGTGCATTTTATTCTTAACATAAACTTACCTGTAGGCCTCTGTGGCAGGATTGGGGGAGGAAGACGAACAGGCGGAGGGTGGTGTTAGAGAGGAAAGGGGGATCCACCGGTCGTGACCCCGCCACCCCCCGCCCCTGGGTGGGGAGGGGAAGGGAGAGGGAGGTGGGGGCTGGAGACGGACATGGCGCTCGTGTGTTCCGTCGTCACGTTCTGCGATATGGAAGAGGTGGTAGTGGCGGTGATGGTGGCGGTGTGGTTGTTGAGATGGCCCCCTGCGAACACACATGGTAATGATAACAGTAATAACAACAACAACAAATAATAATAATGATAATTATAATAATAATAATAAGAAGAAGAAGAAGAAGAAGAAGAAGAAGAAGAATCGTCATCGTCGTCATCATCATCATCATCACCATCAGCGCAGCAGCAGTAGCACCACCACCACTACTATCACCATCATCATCATCATCACCATTACCGTCGTCGTTGTCGTCATTGTCGTCGTCGTCATCATCGTCACGTCAACATCATCATCATCGTCGTCGTCATCATCATCACAATCACACTGATTCTGGTAATAACGACAATAATGATAATAATGATAGCAATAATAATAATAGTAACAACAACAAAACAACACTACTAGTACTACCATCACCACCACAACCACCACCATCACCATTACTACTACTACTACCACCAATTACAATTACGATGACGACAAGAAGAAGAACAACAAAAATACTAATACTAATATGAATGATGATGATGATGATGATGATGATGATGATGATGATGATGATAACGACGACGACGACGACGATGATGATGGCATCATCACCATCATCATCATCACTATTATTATAATTACTATTTTGAAATTATCATTATCATTATCATTGTGATAATAATTAGTAGTAACAGTAGTAGTAGTAGCAGCAGCAGCAGTAGTAGTAGTATCAGCATTACAATGATCATTACTGTTATTGTCATTATTCTCATCATCATCATCATCATCATCATCATCTTTATTATTATCATTATCATCCGAGAAAAATTGGAACACTAAAATACCACCACCACCACCACCACCACCACCACCAACAACAACAACAACCACCTCTTAACTCTCTCTACTTGACCTATGGTAACACGGTGTGTGTCAGAAGTTCAAGTTTGAACCGTGTATATACACGCGAAGTATGTAAATGTTAACCAGGGCATGGACACAACACACGGTCACTAGGGTCTCACCCAATACCACACATGTATCGGCAATCACATAGCTATAAATATTAACAAAGATTGGCAACTCAGAGAACGCAGAGTCAATGGAGTACTGACGATCAGTTCCTACTTGTTTTGTCAGCTTGACACCTGTCTATGTCGAAATAAGTCGTGAAAAGTTAAAGTCTTGGTAAATAGCATTGTACCTGTGTGGCGATAGATTGTTCCTATTTTGTTCTTTAGTTTTTGTTTGTGTTTTTTACTGATCAAAATGGGAGATTTATTTCATTTTCAAGTTTATTTTGTCTTCTATTGTAATCTTGAGCCTACATACATTTTTTCTTCTCGTTGATTTCTCTGTGAAGGAAAAGGAGAAGAAGAAGAAGAAGAAGAAGAAGAAGAAGAAGAAGAAGAAGACGAAAAAAAAAGAAGAAGAAGAAGATGATGATGATGATGATGACAGTGATGATGATGACAGTGATGATGATGACGACGACGACGACGACGACAACGAAGAAGAAGAACAAGAAGAGAAGTGGAGGAGGAAGAGGAGGAGGAAGAGGAAGAGGAGAAGAAGAAGAAGAAGAAGAAGAAGAAGAAGAAGAAGAAGAACAACAACAACAACAACAACAACAAGAAAAAGGTGATGATGATGATGATGATGATGACAACGACGACGACGACGACGATGATGATGATGATGATGATAATGATGGCCATAAAGAAGAAGAAGATGATGATAATGATGACAGTGATGATGATGACGACGACGACGACTACAAAGAAGAAGAAGAAGAAGAAGAAGAAGAAGAAGAAGAAGAAGAAGAAGAAGAAGAAGAAGAAGAAAGAAGAAGAAGAAGAAGAAGAAGAAGAAAAGGAAGAAGAAGAAGAAGAAGAAAGAAGAAGAAGAAGAAGAAGAAGAAGAAGAAGAAGAAGAAGAAGAAAGAAGAAGAAGAAGAAGAATGATAATAATAATAAGAAGAAGAACATGAACAAGAACAAGAACAAGCAGAAGCTAGAAGAAGAAAAGACGATGATGATGATGATGGTGGTGATGATGATGATGATGTTGAAGATGATGATGGAGAAGAAGAAGAAGAAGAAGAAGAAGGTGGAGGAGGAGGAGGAGGAGGAGGAGGAGGAGAAGAAGACATTCACTTACAATGCACAAACGGTCCATATAAAAAACATGCCAGTTACACCTTACAGGAAAGGAGCATTACCAAACGTTCCATCAAGTCAAACCACAACACTGGCCAAAATACGAAATGAAAAAGAAGTATTAGGAACCACGCTGACATAAGTATTTAGTACTACAGTTTAAAAAAAAAAAAGCCAGACTGAACAACAATGCCCGTTTACACACTTACACGCACACACATACACATTTACACACACACACACACACACACACATACATACACGTAAATCCCAACACTGACGATGGATACTCTTAAAACATTAAACGAATACATACATCTCTTGCTGAAGCGAAACTTTGCGACCTAGCCTCACATTCATTTCGCGGGAGGTGGTCACGCTGTATATGTTTGTATCTGTGTACTCTCTGGTTTCGTTTGGCACAAAACATGCTTCGGCAATTAGGCCTGAGGAGACATGATACGTATATCGTCTAGCCGATCTCTTGTAAAAACCTGACGAGGGAACACATACCATACAGATTTGAGTCACACAACCCTCTTGGGTTTAGGACAGTACTGAAAGTACAAGTATAACCGTAAAAGCAAACTTATTTTTTCTTTTCTCTCTCTCTCTCTGTCTCTCTCTCTCTCTCTCTGTCTCTCTCTCTGCTCTCTCTCTGTCCTCTCTGTCTCTCTCTCTGTCCTCTCTGTCTCTCTCTCTGTCTCTCTCTCTCTCTTCTCTCTCTGTCTCCTCTCTGTCTCTCTCTCTGTCTCTCTCTTTCTCTCTCTGTCTCTCTCTCTGTCTCTCTCTGTCTCTCTCTCCTCTGTCTCTCTCTGTCTCTCTCTCTGTCTCTCTCTCTTCTCTCTCTCTCTGTCTCTCTCTCTGTCTCTCTCTGTCTCTCTCTCTGTCTCTCTCTCTCTCTCTCTCTCTCTGTCTCTCTCTCTCTCTCTCTCTGTCTCCGCCTCTTAATTCTCTCTCTCTGTGTCCCTCTCACTGTCTCTCTTTCTCTTAATTCTCTCTCTGTCTGTCTCTCGCTCCCTCTCTTTCTCTTCTCTCTCTCCCCTTTCTGTCCCTCTCTCTCTCTCTCTCTTTGTCTTTCTTTCTCTCTTAATTCTCTGTTTGTCTCTCTCTCTCTCAATTCTCTTTCTCTCTCTCTCCTCCCTCTCTCTCTCTCTCTCTCTCCTCCTCTCTCTCTCTCTCTCCTCCCTCTCTCTCTCTCCTCTCTCTCTCT
>JAPXFY010001538.1:20000-22500 GCA_030674185.1 Monoplex corrugatus | reverse complement strand
ATTCCCATATCAAGATGTCGTGAAGTAGAATAACTAGTTCCCACTCTTGCCTGAATAGTTCTATTGGCTAAAAAAGACTTAATGTAATCATACATATTGCCAGATAAACCAATAGATTTCAGCTTGTACAATAAACGCGTATGCCAAACTTGATCGTAAGCTTTTTTCACATCAAAAAATGTAGCTAAAAGACTTTTTCTGCGGGCAAACTCTTTCTTGATGTGAGTGGTAAGTTTAACCAGATGCTCAACTGTAGATCTCCCTTTTCTAAAACCAGCCTGATTTACTGGAATAACGTTATTTTTATCACAGTAATGTACAAGTCTGTTTAATACCAATTTTTCCAATAGTTTGCTCGTATGGGACGTTAAAGCAATAGGTCTGTAACTGTTTTTATTGTTTTTAGGCTTTCCTGCTTTTAATACTGGTATAACAACAGACGTTTGCCATAATTGTGGTATAGTTCCACCAGCCCAGCATTTCTGAAAAATTTTGTGTAAAAAAATAATATAGTTTTCTGGAAGATGTTTAATCATTTCAGTTGAAACTGCATCAACACCTACCGAACTCCTTTTGTTGCGCAGAGACAAGATAGTGTTTTTTAACTCTTCTAAGGTGATTGGAGAATTAAACCAGAGATCATTTTGAGGTTATGGATCAGTGTATATAGGGTTGTTAGCTGCCATTTCCCTGTAGTGTTTGCAGGTAGGAGTCAAACCATCTACTTTACTATTTTGGGCAAAAAGTTCCACAAAAGTTTCAGCTTTGTCCATGTCGGAAAGAAATTTGTGACTTGTATCAATCATTATTGAACACCTAGGTAAGTTGGCTCCATTTTTCATTTGATTCATTTTTGTCCATACTTTATGGAAATCCTTGAAATCTGAAATTTCTTTTGTGCAGTATGATGCCCAGTAATTTTTCTTTGCTTCAGCGATGATTTTATTACACTGGGTGTTAGCTTTTTTCATTTCCATATGATCTTCAGGTTTCCTGCTTTTGATGTAGATTTTGTATTTCTCTTTTTATAACTGAACTGCTTGCTCACATACCTCCGTCCACCAAACATTACCCAAACGGTTATTAGACTTAAAAGTTTTGAGTTTCGGGATGGAAAGGTCTGCAGCAGCTAGAACTGACTCCTGGAATTTAGAAAACATAACGTCTACATTTTCACTTTCATAATGTGTGAAATCTCGATTAGAAAGAACAGTCTGAAACAAGGACCAATCAGCGCGTGTATAATTATATTTTGGTATAATATCAGGAATGCTGTCTTTCATCCTGATGTTTTCGTTAGTTAGTGTTATGAGGATAGGTAAGTGATCACTTCCTAAAGTATCTCTGTGAGTGTCCCAGGTACAGCAGGGTACTAATTCTGGTGAGATTAAAGACAGATCGATGGCTGTTGCCCGATGTTTGGAAATATCAGGAATTCTAGTGACACTCCCATCATTCAAAAGGTAAAGCGAACTGTCAACTATATTTTCTACTAAACGATTGCTTGTCACAGTACAGCAATCTTTTTCCCAAAACGGGGAGTGGGAATTAAAGTCTCCACCTATTAGCCATTTACCGTGCAGCAGATCCGGAATCGTGCGCAACCATTCTGTGTTTTGGTCATTTGGACCTGTTGGCAGGTAGACTGACAAAACGTTCAGGATAAAAGAATTACTGAATTGTACTGTAGCGGCACAAGCGTGTAAGTCTTCAGTTGACGTTAAAACTGGGGAAGTAAATATGTGATATTGTAACTCTTTAAGTATGTATATCGCAGTGGCTACTTTCTTCCCGGGATTCCCATAGGCATACACTGGTGGATAATAGTAATTTTGGAAATTGGGAAGTTTGGTTGGTATAACATTAAGCGACTGCAGAATCAAGACTTCACACTGATTTGAGGCAAGGAAATGTTCCAGGTATGCTGAATTGGTGGAAATAGACCTACAATTCCACTGTAAAAAATTGATTTTCATAGTCGGCTAATCCCTTATTTTCAATTAACGGTGATTTGTTTGAAAATCACGTATATTTGGTTTTCTGTGTACGAGGAAAATGGGGAGGGGGGGGGGGGAATGATTACTTTTACTACAAAGTAAAGGTAGAAACAAAAAATGAGTAAAACTATGGAGAAAAGAAGTCCTACTAATCAAGATAAGACTTTTGATCTAGAACAGAAATAAATTATAAATAAATTAAATAATAGTATACACGCCTTCAAATGTACAGAGATTATAGTCTGAGTCCTGACTGACTAATTCCTAGCGTTTATACACTTTCACCAAGAGAACTGTCAGAGATGACGAGGAAAAAGTCCTGTGACATGAAACGTTGGTCACTGTAGATCTACTACTATTCATTCAAAACATGTATGTGTGTATGTATGTGTGTGTGTTTGTGTGTGTGTGTGTGTTTGAGTGTGTGTGTGTGTGTTTGTGTGTGCTTTGTGTATGTCTGTGTGTGTGTGTGTGTGTGTGCGTTTGTGTCTGTGTGTGTGTGT
>JAPXFY010001538.1:2500-7500 GCA_030674185.1 Monoplex corrugatus | reverse complement strand
TTTTTGGTTTTATTGATAACCGATCAAAAATCAATATCATGGCAAAAACAAAGTCCACTAAGTGAAAGATCACACCAAAAGCAACAGTTCAGTATAAAAAAGTCAAAATTGACCCCAAAAAAAGTGAGATACTGGGTTCTGTCTGTCAACCCTCGGTTTGTTTTGTTTTGTTTTGTTTTGTTTCAGATGAGTAAGTGTTGTTGGGAGGGGCATGCTCCCGGCGTGGACCACTCCCTCCAATTTATCACACAGGGAATTTAAAAAACACACCTGCATATAAATTTAAGCATACGTAAGGACACCAAAACATATATAAAAACGGACCTAAATCACCTAAAATTGTTTCTGCATATCTCACCTCCCTAGAGCAAAAAATGCACGTAATACAAGTACCCAATTATCAATCCTAAGAAAAAGTATGTAACACTTTATCGAACACATACAGGTGAATGGACCAACAAGGCAGAAAATGATAGGAAGAAATGACAGAAAGCAAAGGAACTATGCAGAAACAAAGAGGGTGACAGAAAAGAGGAAATTTCTAGCACAGAATTTCCAGAAGGTGGGGATACTATTTACACTGAAAGAGCCCCTGGCATCCCCACGGGTGGGGGGAGGGGTGTTTTAGATGAATAAGTGTATTGGGAGGGGAGAGGGGAGAGGGGGAAGGGGGAGGGAAGCTGACTGACAACCGCATGCCAAATTTTCATCTTTGTCTTTTCAAACTTTGGACACGAAACAACATTGTATCTTGTATCTAATTGACCTTTTGCCAGTGGAAGGAAAGAGCCTACACAACATTGTATCTTGTATCAAACTGACTTTTGCCAGTGGAAGGAAAGAGCCTAAACAACATTGTATCTTGTAACTGACCTTTGCCAGTGGAAGGAAAGAGCCTAAACAACATTGTATCTTGTATCAAACTGACCTTTTGCCAGTGGAAGGAAAGAGCCTACACAACATTGTATCTTGTATCTAATTGACCTTTTGCCAGTGGAAGGAAAGAGCCTACACAACATTGTATCTTGTAACTGACATTTGCCAGTGGAAGGAAAGAGCCTACACAACATTGTATCTTGTAACTGACATTTGCCAGAGGAAGGAAAGAGCCTACACAACATTGTATCTTGTATCTAATTGACCTTTTGCCAGTGGAAGGAAAGAGCCTACACAACATTGTATCTTGTATCTAACTGACTTTTGCCAGTGGAAGGAAAGAGCCTACACAACATTGTATCTTGTAACTGACATTTGCCAGAGGAAGGAAAGAGCCTACACAACATTTTATCTTGTATCTAATTGACCTTTTGCCAGTGGAAGGAAAGAGCCTACACAACATTGTATCTTGTAACTGACTTTTGCCAGTGGAAGGAAAGAGCCTACACAACATTGTATCTTGTATCTAATTGACCTTTTGCCAGTGGAAGGAAAGAGCCTACACAACATTGTATCTTGTAACTGACTTTTGCCAGTGGAAGGAAAGAGCCTACACAACATTGTATCTTGTAACTGACATTTGCCAGAGGAAGGAAAGAGCCTACACAACATTGTATCTTGTATCAAACTGACTTTTGCCAGTGGAAGGAAAGAGCCTACACAACATTGTATCTTGTAACTGACATTTGCCAGAGGAAGGAAAGAGCCTACACAACATTGTATCTTGTATCAAATGACTTTGCCAGTGGAAGGAAAGAGCCTACACAACATTGTATCTTTAACTGACATTTGCCAGTGGAAGGAAAGAGCCTAAACAACATTGTCTTATATCTAACTGACCTTTGCCAGAGGAAGGAAAGAGCCTACACAACATTGTATCTTAAACTGACCTTTGCCAGTGGAAGGAAAATGCTACACAACATTGTATCTTATATAACTGATCTTT
The DNA here is from genome assembly GCA_030674185.1 of Monoplex corrugatus. NCBI lineage: Eukaryota > Metazoa > Mollusca > Gastropoda > Littorinimorpha > Ranellidae > Monoplex > Monoplex corrugatus. The sequence goes on along the minus strand of JAPXFY010001538.1, from coordinate 5,618 downwards.
GCCAGAGGAAGGAAAGAGCCTACACAACATTGTATCTTTAACTGACCTTTGCCAAGAGGAAGGAAAGCGCCTACACAACATTGTATCTTGTTTTAACTGACTTTTGCCAGTGGAAGGAAAGAGCCTACACAACATTGTATCTTATTCTAACTGACCTTTGCCAGAGGAAGGAAAGAGCCTACACAACATTGTATCTTATATCTAACTGACCTTTGCCAGAGGAAGGAAAGAGCCTACACAACATTGTATCTTATATCTAACTGACCTTTGCCAGAGGAACGAAAGAGCCTACACAACATAGTATCTTGTATTTAACTGACCTTTTGCCAGTGGAAGGAAAGAGCCTACACAACATTGTATCTTGTAACTGACATTTGCCAGTGGAAGGAAAGAGCCTACACATCATTGTATCTTGTAACTGACCTTTGCCAGTGGAAGGAAAGAGCCTACACAACATTGCATCTAACTGACCTTTGCCAGTGGAAGGAAAGAGCCTAAACAACATTGCATCTTGTAACTGACCTTTGCCAGAAGAAGGAAAGAGCCTACACAACATTGTATCTAACTGACCTTTGTCAGAGGAAGGAAAGATCTTAACAACATTGTATCTAACTGACCTTTGCCAGAGGAAGGAAAGAGCCTACACAACATTGCACCTTGTAAACTGACCTTTGCCAGAGGAAGGAAAGAGCCTACACAACATTGTATCTTGTAAACTGACCTTTGCCAGAGGAAGGAAAGAGCCTACACAACATTGCATCTTGTAACTGACCTTTGCCAGAGGAAGGAAAGAGCCTACACATCATAGTACTTATTTTTAACTGACCTTTGCCAGTGGAAGAAAGAGCCTACACAACATTGTATCTTGTAACTGACTTTTGCCAGTGGAAGGAAAGAGCCTACACAACATTGTATCTTGTATCTGACTTTTGCCAGTGGAAGGAAAGAGCCTACACAACATTGTATCTTCTAACTGACCTTTGCCAAAGGAAGGAAAGAGCCTACACAACATTGTATCTAACTGACCTTTGCCAGAGGAAGGAAAGATCCTAAACAATCTTCTAACTGACCTTTGCCAAAGGAAGGAAAGAGCTTACACAACATTGTATCTAACTGACCTTTGCCAGAGGAAGGAAAGATCCTTAACAACATTGTATCTAACTGACCTTTGCCAGAGGAAGGAAAGAGCCTACACAACATTGCACCTTGTAACTGACCTTTGCCAGAGGAAGGAAAGAGCCTACACAACATTGCATCTTGTAACTGACCTTTGCCAGAGGAAGGAAAGAGCCTACACAACATTGTATCTTGTATTTAACTGACCTTTTGCCAGTGGAAGGAAAGAGCCTAAACAACATTGTATCTTATTTTTAACTGACCTTTGCCAGAGGAAGGAAAGAGCCTACACAACATTGTATCTTGTAACTGACTTTAGCCAGTGGAAGGAAAGAGCCTAAACAACATTGTATATTGTATCTAACTGACTTTTGCCAGTGGAAGGAAAGCGCCTACACAAAATTGCATCTTATATCTGACCTTTTGCCAGTGGAAGGAAAGAGCCTAAACAACATTGTATCTTGTATCTAACTGACTTTGCCAGTGGAAGGAAAGGCCTACACAACATTGTATCTTGTAACTGACATTTGCCAGTGGAAGGAAAGAGCCTACACAACATTGTATCTGTATAACTGACTTTTGCCAGTGGAAGGAAAGAGCCTACACAACATTGTATCTTGTATCTAACTGACTTTGCCAGTGGAAGGAAAGAGCCTACACAACATTGTATCTTGTACTAACTGACTTTTGCCAGTGGAAGGAAAGAGCCTACACAACATTGTATCTTGTAACTGACATTTGCCAGTGGAAGGAAAGAGCCTACACAACATTGTATCTTGTATCTAACTGACCTTTGCCATTGGAAGGAAAGAGCCTACACAACATTGTATCTTTGTAACTGACCTTTGCCAGTGGAAGGAAAGAGCCTACACAACATTGTATCTTGTAACTGACCTTTGCCAGTGGAAGGAAAGAGCCTACACAACATTGTATCTTTATCAAATGACCTTTGCCAGTGGAAGGAAAGAGCCTACACAACAACGTATCTTATATAACTGACCTTTGCCAGGGAAGGAAAGAGCCTACACAACATTGTATCTTATATCTAACTGACTTTGCCAGAGGAAGGAAAGAGCCTACACAACATGGTATCTTTAACTGACCTTTGCCAGTAGAAGGAAAGAGCCTACACAACATTGTATCTTATATCTAACTGACTTTGCCAGGAAGGAAAGAGCCTACACAACATGGTATCTTATATCTAACTGACCTTTGCCAGAGGAAGGAAAGAGCCTACACAACATGGTATCTTATTTCTAACTGACTTTGCCAGAGGAAGGAAAGAGCCTACACAACATTGTATCTTATATCTAACTGACCTTTGCCAGAGGAAGGAAAGAGCCTACACAACATTGTATCTTATATCTAACTGACCTTTGCCAGAGGAAGGAAAGAGCCTACACAACATTGTATCTTATATCTAACTGACCTTTGCCAGAGGAAGGAAAGAGCCTACACAACATTGTATCTTATATCTAACTGACCTTTGCCAGAGGAAGGAAAGAGCCTACACAACATTGTATCTTATATCTAACTGACCTTTGCCAGTAGAAGGAAAGAGCCTACACAACATTGCATCTTATATCTAACTGACCTTTGCCAGTAGAAGGAAAGAGCCTACACAACATTGCATCTTATATCTAACTGACCTTTGCCAGTAGAAGGAAAGAGCCTACACAACATGGTATCTTATATCTAACTGACCTTTGCCAGTAGAAGGAAAGAGCCTACACAACATTGCATCTTATATCTAACTGACCTTTGCCAGTAGAAGGAAAGAACCTCCACTGTCCACTGCTCCTACGGCTGGACGGACGTTCGTCTGGCACGTGCGCCCCGTCCCAAGAGCGTGCTGGACAAGAATGAAGAAAGAAATACAAAAACGTTGGCACAATTGTTTTGTCTCTCGCACACACTCACACGCACATATACACACACACAAAACCATCACACACGTCAACACCAACACCACTAACATCACCACCACCACCACCACCATTAC
>JAPXFY010000154.1:80000-85728 GCA_030674185.1 Monoplex corrugatus | reverse complement strand
AGCAAGTACTAATATATACATTACCGAATCAGAAAGATCAAAAATCATGTTTCATTACTGGTAGTATTTATCAAAAAGATGAGTTTTGAGGCCCTCCTTGAAAGAAGAGAGAGAAGATGAACAGCGGAGAGAAAAAGGCAGATCATTCCAGACAAGTGGGGCCTGGCAACGGAAGGCTCGGTGTCCTATGGTTTTGTATTTTGATTTTGATTTTGCCAGAAGCTTCTGGCTGCTTGACCTGAGACTGCGTTCAGGCTTGTATGTTTTAAGCACAGAAGAGAGGTAGATAGGCAAGGTACCATCAAAATGCCGATAAGCCAGAGTAGTCTGTTGCGCTAACCACTACACCACGGCAACTGGTACGCATTTTTTTCTTTTCTTTCTTTTGTTTTTAGTTCTAACGCCACAGTAAACGACGCTGTTAGTCTCCTGGTGCCGACAGTTTACAGTTTCCTCTTTGGCTTCCGTGCCTCAGGGGACGTCAGGCTGGTTTCCTTGGCGTCGACACTTTATGGAGGATATTGTTGTTGGAGGACCGTGGCTGTGGTTTTCGTAACGGGTGGGGTGGGTGTGTGTGTTTGGGGTGAGAGGGGTGAGGGGGTAGGTGGTGGTGGGTGTAGTGTTTCATATGGTCTGATTTGTCGTTGGCTCGATTGAGGCCGTTTTCTTTAATCGTTTAGACCAGAGCAGGTATTCTACTCCTTTGTCTCTTATTCTATTCCTTTCTAACTCTGTAACTCTCTCTCTCTCTTCTTTTTCTCCATGTCTCTTCCTCTGTCCATCTCTCTCTGTCCATCTCTGTTTTTCTCTCTCTCTCTTTCTCTTTATCTCTATCTCTGTACAGACACACACACTCTCACATACACACACGCACACACACACACACACACTGTTTCGTTCTTTCTACAGCCAACTCGGAAGACAGGGCAATGCTTCTTCGTCTTTACTCCTCGCTCTCCGATTCTCAACTAACTACAGTATATATACATATCACAGTGAACAGCAATCAGGTATCACTTAAACGAATATCATGCCGTGCTGCTATCCGCACGCTGTTTACTGTCAACTCACGTCACATCTCCCTTTCTTTAAGAAACAAAATCAATAAATCATTTTTCCTATCTTTCAGTCCATACGAAATAAATGTGTTTCCTACCTTTATCACAACATCAATTTAACAAACACTCATTCTCACGCACAGGACCCAATCATTCATTCACCTCATTTTATCTCTGATCAGTATACTATCCATCATCATTATGTTCATATTTCGCAATGCTTTCAGTTTATCTGATTGTGGTAGAGTCTTCAGTTTCATTCATATTTCAGGAAATCTGGCCTTTTGCTTTGTCTTCCAGATCTTGTTCTGTAAGGAGAACTAACTGGTTCGGGTTGTCCTGAGCTTGTTTGTTTGATAACTTCATCTGGCTCCTTGATGCTGGTCGTCTCAGACATTTTGATGACTGGTGACTGATCAGATGAGTTCTCACGGACAGACGATGCTGGCGTCCTGACATCTGTTCCAGTTCCAGTTTTCTTGTTATCTTCCAGCATCTGTTTTGAGGGTACGATGATTTGCTGTTGCTTGCCCGATGTGTCGCTTTCCTGACGTCTTCCAGAAATCATCCTTCTTTGGACAAGTTGTTGAGGGTTGATTGTCTGCTGAAGCTCTGTTTCTGTTGTGTCTCGTAGCTGACGACGATTCCTTCTGTACTGACGTCCGTCCTCTGTGCGAATGTTGTATGACCGGATGTTCACCTGTTGGTCTACTTTGGCGCTGATCCACTTTTTGGATCCTGGAGGTTGGAATTTCACAATCTGTCCCGGACTCAGTTCTGTCAGCTCTACTGCGCTTCTGTTGTAGTAGTGCGCTTGCTTCAGTTTCCTTTTCTCAAGTTCTTTCTTGATTGGTACAACTGTAGGTTGGAGTAATGTCTTTGACGTCGGTACTTGTGTTCGTGTTCTTCTGCCGAACAGTTTCTCAACAGGCGAACTGTTTACAGTCTCTGTCGGGATGTTTCTCAGCTCAAGTAAAGCGAGGAAGGGATCTTGATTGTTGTGTTCTGCTTTCTTCATGCACGTCTTTGCAGCCTTCACCGCGCTCTCTGCTTTTCCATTGGACTGAGGGTAGTGTGGTGAGCTTGTTACGTGTTCAAACCCATATGTTTTTCTGAACTTTCCAAACTGGTTTGATGTGAATTGAGTTCCACAGTCTGTTGTCAGGCGTTCTGGTATTCCGTGTCTTGCCAAGTGTCTCTTCAGACAGATGATGACCTCTTTGGATTCTCTTGTTTTTAACCGATTAATCTCAAAGAAATCAGAGTAGTGATCGACCGTGACCAGGTATTCATTGCCATTATGTTCAAAGATGTCACAAGCGATGTGTTGCCAGGGCAGGTCAGGGATCTCTGTACTGATAAGTGGTTCCTTCTGCTGACCACGTTAGTATGTGTTACAGGCGCTGCATGTTTTGACAAAATCTTCAATGTCCATGTTCATCCTGGGCCAGTAGACTACCTCACGTGCTCTTCTTATGCAGCTCTGAATTCCTGAGTGGCTTGCATGAAGTTTCTCAAGGATGTCTGCTCTTTCGCTTTCAGGTACAATTACTCTGTGGCTTTTGAAGACAAGTCCGTTGTGGACTGACAGTTCCTCCCTGAAAGGAAAGTATTGTTGTAACTGTAATGAAAGTTGTTGTTTCTCCTCTGGCCAGCCTTGTAGAATGACAGCTTTTAAGGTTTTCATGGTTGCATCTTCCTGAGTTGCTTGCTGCAGACTGTTCAGTCTCTCTTGGCTGATGGCCAGTTCTTGTAATGAGTCTGTTTTCTCCAGGTCTGTGAGGAAAACGGCTTCCTTGTGGGTGACTTGCTGTTCCGCTTTTCCACAGACTGCTCTGCTGAGGGTGTCAGCCAGGTGCATCTCAGATCCACGCTTGTATACTACCGTGTACCTGAACTTCTGAGTTCTGAGTAGCATCCTCTGAATCCTCTTAGGTGCTGAGAGCAGGCTCTTCTTGTGAATGGTCTCTAGTGGTTTGTGGTCGGTCTCCACCAGGATGTCTCTTCCATAGACGTATCTCTCAAACCTTTCCAGACCGAAGAGTATTGCCAACATCTCCTTTTCTATTTGAGCATAGCTTTTTTCTGTCTCGGTCAAGGCTCGTGATGCGTACTGAATCGGTTGACCATCCTGCATGAGACAAGCTCCAAGTCCAAACTGTGAAGCATCACACTGAAGGGTGGTTTACGCTTTCCTGAAGAGTCAAAGTAGCGAAGTACCGGTGGCTCAGAGAGTATCTTCTTCACTTTCGTCAGGGCTTCTCCGTGGACGTCTTCATCCCATCTGAAGTGGACGTCTTTTTTTACCAGTTCTCTGAGTGGTGATGCTGCCTCAGACAGGTTTGGTGCAAATTTCTGAAGGTATCCGACTACACCGAGTAGTCTCTGCACAGCTGCTTTGTCTTCTGGCACTGGGAGTTGTTGGACAGCGTCCAATTTCTTTGGGTCGGCTTTCAAGCCTTCTCTTGAGAAGATGTGTCCCAAATATGATATCTCTGTTCGTTTCATCTCAACCTTCTCCTTGTTGAGTTTGATTCCAGTCTCTCGGCATCGTTGTAGCAAACGGTTCAGGTTGGTATCATGAACTTGTGCTCCTACTTCGTCGGTTGGTCCTCTGCCAAAAACAAAGATGTCATCATGAACCGCCACCACGCCTGGCAGTCCTGCCAGAGCGATGTCAATCCTCCTCTGGAATTCTTATGGGGCTGGTGAAATTCCAAAGGGCATTCGTCTCCATCGGTATTTGCCAAAAGGCGTCTCAAATGTTGTCAGGTAGCTGCTGTCTTCGTCCAGTTCAACGTGCCAAAACCCGTTTTTCGCGTCCAGGTGTGTGAAGTATTTTGCATCTTTGAGGAGAGGCAGTACGTCATCAATGGTTGGCATGGGGTACTCGTTTCTCCTGAGGGCTTTGTTCAGTGGCTTAGGGTCGATGCACAGTCTGACTTTCCCATTGCTCTTTGTTGTTACGACCAAACTGCTTATCCACTCCGTTGGCGTGTCTACTTTAGTGACCACGTCCAGTTTTTTCAACCTCTTCAGCTCGTCCTTCACTTTCTCTTGCACTGCTATCGGCCACTTTCTGCAAGGCATCTTCACTGGAACAATACTGGGGTCTGTTTCTAGGTGTAATTTCCCTTCTAGTTTTCCTTCTTCAAAGACATCGTTGTACCTTGTGAGCATATCTTTTGCATTTTCCTCCTCTTTCTGATTTGCCGCTATCGTTGCAATGTTCTCTTCATTGATCGTCAACAATTGCATGTGCTGTACAGCTTTCAGTCCCAGTACTGGCTTACAGTCCCTTTTGGTGATCGCGAAGTTGACTTTGTATTTCCTTCTGTTCTTGGGGTTTTTCACTCGCAGCACTATCTCCCCCACAGGCTTCATTTCTGTTCCGTTGAACATCACCAACTTCTTCTTCGTCTCTTGCAGGTCAGACTTTCTTTCATCTCCTGTGACTTCTCTGTACAGGCTCTCAGACATCACGTTTGTTGTTGCACCTGTGTCAAGAAGAAATGTTACCGGCATCTCATTTATCAGCATTTTTGCTCGTATGTTTCTCTCCTTTTTTCTGGTTTTGTCTTCGATCCCGAGGATTTCATTATCGCTTTCAGTGTCAGTCTCTTCTTCTTCGAAGTGCCGAACTCTTGTTTTCTTTTGATTTTTCTTGGGTGTTCTGCAGCATGAAGCAAAGTGATTATTTCCTCCACAAGCTTTGCATTTTCTTCCAAATGCTGGACATTTCTCTTTTGCTCTTGGGTGCTTTCCACCACAATATCCGCATTTCTCTCTGTACTCTGGTTTTTTCCTTTGCTATACTGCTTCGCTGTCTTCTTTTCTTTGAAAGCTTGGACTTCCTGCGTGTCCTGCGTTTTTCTCATCATTTGGACGGTTTGATGTTGACTTGATTCATGCGCTCTGCACATATCAATACATGCAGTCAGTGTCAACTGTCGCACTTCCAGTAATTTTGATCGCAGAGTCTCGTCATGTACACCCAGTACGATTTGATCTCTCAACAGTCTATCTTCCAGTGTACCATAGTTACAGGTCTTGATCAGTCTCCGCAGTTCTGCTACAAACTGTTCGATAGATTCTCCTGCTGCTTGATGTCTGCAGTTGAATCTGAATGCTTCGTAAGTTTCTTTGGTTGAACCCACACAGTATTCTTCGAATTCCTGGAGAACAGTGTCAATGTCATTTCTTTCAGCTTCATTAGCAAATGCCAATCCTTCATAGATGTCCATAGCATCCAGCCCGATGCAAGAAAGAAAAACTGCTGTTCTGTATGTTGAGTCTTCTTCCGTTTGTGTTGTCACAATTTCATAGCTGTCCCAAAGCCTCTTGAATTTCCTCCAGCTGCTCTGCAGGTTTCCTCCATTCACATCAAGTTTAGGAGGCAAGGGAATCTTGGCATGTCGTCGACTGGCTTTTCTCTCTTCTTGTTCATCTTCCATGGTTGAACTTTAGTCTTCAATATTCTGGATTTTTGTTGGAGTTCGTAATCACGATTCTGACACCATGTTTCGTTCTTTCTACAGCCAACTCGGAAGACAGGGCAATGCTTCTTCGTCTTTACTCCTCGCTCTCCGATTCTCAACTAACTACAGTATATATACATATCACAGTAAACAGCAATCAGGTATCACTTAAACGAATATCATGCCGTGCTG